>CABFPE010000043.1:1986948-2017590 GCA_900660155.1 Hofstenia miamia
TTATATATATATATATATATATATATATATATCAAACTATTATAACTATATTTCCAGCAAAACACAATTTTGATATTTTCTGGAAGTAAATTATTTGAATAACTTAAATCTGTTTTAAATTTTGTAGTGAATTTAAATTGCGAACATTTCAGTTTGTTTAGTTAGTTTATTTTTGTAGGAAAGATTAAATGTATAAAACAAAGAGTAGTGTTCTCAATCATTATGGTTTACATTGCTGTGACCTTTAACCTCATTAGCAATGAATAATAAATAAGTAGACAAATAAACAAATTGAAAAATTTTTCAGCTATAACCAACAATTGCTCTTCTAATAGGATGTGTCAAATTTCTGAACTGACATTTGCAATTGAACATGTTTGCAACCGAAAATCTTTCAAATTCATTTTGATTGTCTTTTCCAATATAAAAAAATAAATTTTCAAATTTAAATCCGGTAGACTCAATTTTCTCGATGATAACCAATTCCTATAAATATTATTACTATTTAACAGCGTAATAATAATAATAAGACTCAAAAGCAATGTATTTTTTTTGCTTTATACATAAAAAGTCTATAAACTACAAAACACATTCACAATAACTATGTAATATATTTACAAAATTATAATAGATTANACATTTTTACTCCATTGGCCATCTTCCTAATCTTAGAATTGAAAAATTGATAAAATGTTAAGTGCTCATCTAACTCAACTCCTAAGTATTTTACACAATTTGTTTGTTGTATAAGAGTATCTTGAATTTTGAGAGTAATCTTTTCGGAAGTTCCGGCGAGGTNATACATAAAAAGTCTATAAACTACAAAACACATTCACAATAACTATATAATATATTTACAAAATTATAATAGATTATTTGCACACTGTATATTTTCTATAATGTTTAATTCCCCGAGTGTGTTCTGGATTTGTAATAATGATTTTTTAAGTCTTTTCTTAAAAATTTTTAAATTGGGTGAATTATAAATAACTTTACTTAAATTATTCCACTTCATTTTGGTAATATATGAAAATGAATTCGGAAAAATACTATACAATTTTTTACTTCGGTTATTAGAAACAATATAATTGCTTAGAAACTTTAATGAATCTCGTTGATGATAGTACTGATATATGATGCATAATGATTGAAAATCAATAGCATATATGGGAGAAAGAATATCATAATTAATTTTAATGTGATTAACAGACTCATGCTTTGGAATGTAACTTAGATTGCGAACAGTCCAATTGTAAATTTTTCTAAGTGAGATCTTTTTTTTGCTGTTACATTATAAAATATAAAACGGCAATATTGGAAATGACTAAATATAAATGCATTAATCAATTGCTTGTGATACATTTTCCCTATATCTCGAACATGATATAACATTTTTACTCCATTGGCCATCTTCCTAATCTTAGAATTGAAAAATTGATAAAATGTTGAGTGCTCATCTAACTCAACTCCTAAGTATTTTACACAATTTGTTTGTTGTATAAGAGTATCTTGAATTTTGAGAGTAATCTTTTCGGAAGTTCCGGCGAGGTTTCTGGGGATGAAATATTATAAACTGAGTTTTATCTACGTTAATTTTTAATTTATTGAGAGTGAAATAATTTATTAGGGATTCAACATCCTTTTGCAAAGATTTTGTAGATATAATTACATTCTTTCATCCGCATATTGATGTACTATAGAATCTTTAGTATATAATGATAGATCATTTATATATAGAGTGCAAAAAGAATAGGCTCCAACACAGTACCCTGGGGTACTTCTTGATCTAGAAAACATTATTTATTCTGACTCGTCGTCGACGATCCTCTAAAAAGTTCATGATAAAATTTACAGCATTTATTCCAAATCCCTGATGTAATAATTTTTTTTAAAATGTGAAAATTCATTGCGTTGAAAGCCTTACTCAAATCTAGTAATGCAACCGTACACGTTAGTTTTTTTTCAAATTTAACTTAATTTTTTCCGTAATTGACAAATTAGCATCCGATGTACTGTTACCCAAACTAAATCAAAATTGATTATTTGAGAGAATTTTGTTTTCGGCAATAAATTCATACATTTGAATGGTAATTAACTTTTCGAATAGTTTTGAAAATGGATGAGTAATTGAAATAGGTCGATAATTTGGTGCTTCTAGTGCATCGCCATTTTTATATACAGGGGAGACATCGGCATCTTTCAGTGCTTGAGGGAATTCATTATCCATTATACATTGATTAAAGGCTAAAAGTAAGTGATCTCCAAATATGTGCAAATGGTTTTTTATAATGAAGTATGGTATCCTGTTAGATCCTATCGATTTATTTTTATCAATTTTGGCAACAATATTCTTCAGCTCGTGATAAGTTGACAGACGAAAGTTAAATGTATTAGAATTGACCTTGTGCTTATTTGAAACAAAAATATTTTTTGGAGGTTCATTAAAATGAAATTTTCCTAGGTTTGCAAAAGTTGTATTCAAACGGTTAGCAATTTCAATCTTATTTTTTGAAATAGAAGTTCCAATTCTTATTTCTTGCAAATGACAATTAGATTTTTGCGATACACCTACTAATTTTTTAATATAATCCCATTGATTTGTAGAGTTTGGCAATTTTTAAAATATTCTTTTACGTGTTTACTNTGTGAATAATTGTAGTGTGCAAATAATATTACATACACTATTAAAATAGAGAAAACGAACCTCATTTTAAGATCGATTAAGAAGTTTGTAGAGGAAATGCTGGGTGATTTGCTGTAGGTCTTTTTCAGATAGGTACGATTGTTGAGGAGAGCGAGAGGGAGCTTGAGCATAAGAGAGATCAGTTCTGAGCAACAAAAGATTTTCTCGTTGAGGTGATGGAACATTGAAAGGACGCTTGATTTGTGAGACAACAACAGAGAGTCCTCTTCGTGAGAGATGGATTCCATCAAGAGCTTTNATAATCCCATTGATTTGTAGAGTTTGGCAATTTTTAAAATATTCTTTTACGTGTTTACTATGATTAACCTTGCGCAATTTAGTAATTAATTTTTTTTGCGTCGCGATAATTGCCCCAATTAATATCACACGGAGTTTCGCAAGCTAATTAATATAATTGATTCGTACAAGCGACGTGGTTCCTAATTTTAGCGGAATCCCGTTGATTCTGATTAATGAAGCGTAGCTTTTGATTAACACGTTTTCGTCTATATGGTGCCAACTTAGTTAAAGCAAAATCGAGTTGTTTTCAATAAATTTAAACATTTCATTCCTTGATTTTAAGGTATAAATGTAGTCCCAAGCAACATTTTTTACTAAATTTTCCAATTCTTTGTCCGAAAAGTTAGTATAGTCTCGTTTATAGATAAATTTTCTCGGTGGAGTTTTAGGAGAATGATTGCTAACATAAATGCATANTTCGTGAGAGATGGATTCCATCAAGAGCTTTCAGATTAGAATTCACAGTTTTGAAACCAGACATAAAGTATGAGAATGTTGGTATTATGTGGACATCTGACTTCTGGAACGAACGGATGGTATCATTTAATTTTTCAAAGGAAGCGTTCTTATACAAGATTGTTCGTTTTGAGACGGGAGTAATTTCGACGAGATGAATATGTTTAGGAGAGAACTTATAATGGACAGCGTCCATAAGTTTTTCGAGATTTTCCTTGAAGGATTTTGGAGAGTTTAACGCATCAAGAAGACCTGTGTTAATTACAACGTGTTCAAGCTTCTGTTTGGGATAAACTTCTACCTTTTTCTGAATTTGCGAGGTTGAATGACCTGGGTAGCTATGAACAGTAACTGAGTGACCAGGCAAGAGANGATTCAAATACGTAAGTACGGAAATTCAAAGAAGTATCAGTTAGGAAGTAATCACGTAAATTATCGTTCCTAGTAGAAATGCTGTTATTTACTATATTTAGACAATATTCATTGATTCATATTTCGTAAAGAAGTTAGCATTANGCTGTCATTTACTATCTTTAGGCAATATTCATTGCATATGCTATAGATTTTTTCTGATTCATATTTCGTAAAGAAGTTAGCATTAAAGTCACCTAGAATATTTATAGATTTATTTTCGTTTATAGCAATATCTAGTTCCAGCTTTTTGTGTTCAAAAAAATTAAGTTTTATTATTTAAAGTTAAGCAAGAAAATTCTACCCATAGACTTTCGAATTGATTGTCTTCAATTTCTAAATCCAATCTTGCTTTAGCTTTAATAAATTTAGGAACATAGTGAAATAAGATGGATCGGGGTTATAACATTTGTTATCACAATCAGAAAGCCAGGTTTCTGTTAAAGCAAAAATAGTATTTTTTCAAATTTGTCTAGCAATATGAGAAAATTCGTTTTTGTTAGCTGATAAACTCCTCACATTTAGGTACACTATTTTATAAAAATTTTCATAGCCTTTGATATTTCTCAGTTTATCATTGGTATAAACAGGTCCGGGATTCAGTTCTATATCTCCAGAAATTACATAAGTATTATATTAATGAGATTCTGAAATGTTTTAACAACGAATAAACTAACATTAAATTTTACGGTTTCTATCAATAAATTGAGATTTTTGTTTGAAACAATCCGTTTCCTGCATTGAAAATTTATTGAAAGGTTAGTTGGGGCTATTAAATGTGAATAATTGTAGTGTGCAAATAATATTACATACACTATTAAAATAGAGAAAACGAACCTCATTTTAAGATCGATTAAGAAGTTTGTAGAGGACGTGCTGGGTGATTTGCTGTAGGTCTTTTTCAGATAGGTACGATTGTTGAGGAGAGCGAGATGTAGCTTGAGCATAAGAAAGACCAGTTCTGCGCAAAGAAAGATTTTCTCGTGAAGGTGATGGAACATTGAAATGACGCTTGATTTGTGAGACAACAACGGAGAGTCCTTTTCGTGAGAGATGGATTCCATCAAGAGCTTTCAGATTAGAATTCACAGTTTTGAAACCAGACATAAAGTATGAGAATGTTGGTATTATATGGACATCTGACTTCTGGAAAGAACGGATGGTATCATTTAATTTTTCAATAGAAGCGTTCTTATACAAGATTGTTCGTTTTGAGACGGGAGTAATTTCGACGAGATGAATATGTTTAGGAGAGAACTTTTTATGGACAGCGTCCATAAGATTTTCGAGATTTTCCTTGAAGGATTTTGGAGAGTTTAACGCATCAAGAAGACCAGTGTTAATTACAACGTGTTCAAGCTTCTGTTTGGGATAAGCTTCCACCTTTTTCTGAATTTGAGAGGTTGAATGACCTGGGTAGCTATGAACAGTAACTGAGTGACCAGGCAAGAGATTCTTCGGACGGACGTATTTAAGAATAGAACTAGATATTATTAGAGTAGATGTGTCTTTTCTAAGGAACTTGTGTGTGTACGAGGGTTTTTCTTCTAATGGTTCTGCTTTTGATGCACAGATTATTTCAGATGAGCTATCTTTTTGTAAGGTTTCTGTGGTGGGAGTTGATTCAGGAGATTGAAAGTTTTTTTCCTGTGAGACTTGCGTAGAAATAGAATTGGTGGATGGATTTGCGGATGTAGCTGTGTCTATATACTTTATGGGAGTGACTTGAGAGCATTTATCAATTGAGTGTTGTGACGGATTGGTAGATGCAGAGAGTAGTAGAAGCAACGCCTCTCTAGAATGTTCTGCATTCAATTCGGCAAATAACTGGTTAAGTGGAGTTTTCTTCTTCATAGCAAATTTCATATGCCCGAAATTGAAGATATCATTTCTCAGATTATTAAATGAACCTAATTTCTTCCTATGAGAGACCATCCCTACTCTTTCATAAACAATTTTATTCAAACCGTACTTAATATTAAAATTATAATTAGAAGTTAACAGAATCATTTCCTAACATAGGCTTACATTTAAAAACTTTTAGAAAATATATAAATTCTGTATTTGCCTTAGTGTTTGGGTTGGTCCTGGGATGCCAGGATATCATAGAATGTAGTTAGGAAATGCTAAAAAATCGTTATTTATTCAAAAAAAATTGCTGATCACATAAGTTTAAAACTTAGCGGATTCGCATTCTAATATAGCTTTATATCTAAAAAGTTTTAGAAAATAAATGCCGGGATGCCAGGATATCATAAAATGAATCAAGGCAATGCTGAAAAAATCATAAATTTTTCAAAAATTAGTGTTTGGATTGACCTTAAACTTATTTTAAATCTAAAAACGTTTTAGAAAATATATAAATTTTGTATTTGCATTCAGCATTTGAGTTAGTCCTGGGATGACAGGATATCATACAATGCTGGAAGAAAATTCTAAGAAATAATTATTTAATAACTAGTGATCAAATTGTAGGACCAGGTTATTATATTAATAACATAATGTCGCGTTCAGGCTGAATATGATAATGAGATAATTCATTGCTTCAATGTGGATAGAAAAAGCTAAGAAGTAGTAAATTATTCAAAACCTCATTACTAAATTGGTTTGAAATTAGGCGAAATTGCTTTCTAATATAGTTTTACATCTAACAACTTTTAGAATTATATAATTTTGTATTTGCCAAATATTTGGGTTGGCGCCGGGATGTCAGGATATTATAGAATATATGTAGAAATAATATGAAATCACGAATTATTCAATAAATTATGATACAATTGTGAGATTTTTCTTTCAAATCAATATCGGAATGCCGAGTTCAGGCTGAATATTTTAAACAAATCCATATAAAATATAATACTATATATAATATGATATATGTGGTTGCTTTTAATATTATCCTAATGCAGTATGATCTATATGATAAAAGCTGCGAGGCGCGTTTGCACCGAGAAATTTACTTTACTTGTTAAAAGAGTTTGGTAATTAATAATAGTGGTATATTACGTAAAAGTTTTGAAAGTTAATTTTTGTTGTAAAAGATGTTGAATTAAGCCCTCCAACTTGTTGTAAGGCCACGGTTAGACTAGTTATTGGTTGAAAAGTGATCTGTCACATTTTGATTGAATCGCATTTCTAACCTCCCGAGATAATTAGTGATGTGACGATCACAAGGAAAGCGAATGCGCATGATTTCTTATTGCACATCTTATTCTATAATTAGTCAGACAATTGATTGTATAATCATGTTTTTCATCTTCTTCTTAAATATTGTATATTTTGTTTCATTTCTTCTGCTGTACTACAGTTTGCTCCATAGCAATATTCAATAATTTAGGAATTCATTTTCATTACTTTTCTTTTATACTTAGTTTTACCAAATGTAATTGTTCTTTGATTTAGATTATTAGAAATGTTTGATTTTCTTATCCAAAATATCGATTAACATCTAATGTTTTGAATAGCTTCTAATGATCTTAGATGGTATTTACACATTATTTCTTTTTTATTTTTGTTGCTAATTATGTTTATTCCTCATTTAAATACTTTCTCTAATTTCGATTTTGTTATTTTCCTTAAGTTTGTTAATAAACAAGATGAGTACAAGAAATGGGATAGAACAAGTGATCAAAAGAGTATTACCCTCCATTCTATTGGTATAAACTTTCCAATTTTTTGAATTGATCTTATACCATACGCCATTTTCTTTATGATGTTGATTGCCTCGTCTTCAAAATTCAATATATTTTCAATGATTACTTCCAAATATTTCATTTTTGGTGATTCCTGAATGACGATGTTACATATCGTAATACTTTCTAATATTGATTCATTTCTTCTATTCTTATTTACCGTACATATAGTATTTTCAATATTTAGTTTTAGTAAATTGTTATTAAAGAATGATTGCAATTTTTCGACAGTTTCTTGTAAAGTTAGAATAGCATTACAATGAATGAGAGTATCATCTGCAAATTGTACATCATTACTATTAATATACTGATCCACATCATTACATATAGCTTAAATAGTAATGGTCCCAGTACTGATCCTTGTGGTACTCCATGGTTTAGTTCTAATGAATTTGATATTTCTTTTTTGAGTTTCACATACTGGTATCTATTACTTAAATAACTACTTTATAACTCTATTAATGAATCACTAAAATTATAAATTTGTTTTAACTTTTCCAATAAAATAGAATAGATTTTTGAATTAAATACCTTTGAAATATCTAGTGATTCTATATATATTTTTTCATTCCTATCAAATTTTGATCTCCAGTTTTCAACAGCATAAAGTAAAGCATCATTTGTAGTGGTATCTTTTTGAAATCCAAACTGATGTTTTGATATTAATTTATTTTGTTCCACATATATGTTAATTTGGTTGTATCATAATTTTTCAAATATCTTAATAATTACTGTTAATACTGAAACTGGTTGGTAAATTTCTGCAAGATCTTTTCTTCCTTTCTATATATTGGTGTAAGGAATCAGGATAAGTTGATTCTGCCAAGCATTGATTAAGTAAGTCACACAGAGGACTCAATAAAATATCTAAGGCACATTTTAACAACCAAGGAGGAAATACACAATGATCTTTCACTTTGTCCCAGTTAATTTTCTTTGTTTCTTTGTAAAATTCTACTAAAAGTAGTATAGGAAAGGCAGACTTGGTTAAAATGGGACACCCTGAAGTTCTTGTAATGTACCATCCTCTACCAGGCTTCAATATCCAATTTCTCTATTATACTATTATAATCAGAATGGTACACTAGTGGGTAGGTATGCACTAATCTTAAACTGCTTAACTTCTACATTAGCTGCCAATAACTATAATTGTATAATGAACACTATTTAGGTGATGAAGCCTCGCAGCATCCTTGCCAGTTGTTGGTGGTTAGGCATCTGCATAAAGCTGATCTCCAAACCAAATAACAACCACTCCTCTACATTCCAAGCAAATGAGTTTCACCTCTCAGCTCAGCAAAGTAACTTATGTGTGTCCTATCCTAGTGTAGTATATTTACATCCCTAATTTGTAAGTTGATAATATGTGTCGATTTAGTAATATTGTGACGATAGTCAATGTACAATTAGTGATTTAATATTCTTTGTATTCTGATTGGTTGCTTGTATGAGAATTCGATTTTGTTTGTATAATTTGAATATCAGACATCGCAGTATCTTTTAAATATTTTGTTCTGCTATTACTCACTGTTTGGTAATAAGTGAGTTACTGTTTTCTATTATTTGTAAACATGAAAATGTGTGATTTCTGTTAATTTAAGTTTTGCTACCCTAGCTTTCAGTTGCTTTTACTTTTGATATTATAGATTTCCCCATCCGTATATTTGATTAACATTATCTTTTAGCTTTTTCCTGATAATATACTTTTACTAAAGTGCCCATTTATTATATTTTATCTTATTTATTTTATCTATGTATTTGATCAGTATGATCAATGCTTAGGGTGTCACTTTAGGTTAAAGGTAGGATAACCAGAGGCTCTAAATAGCCCTCTGGTTTGACTTCTCTAGTCTAGGTGATAGTAGGTATTAGGTATAAGGATGAGTACGGTTAGGAGGCGTGGTTTGCATGTAGCTATAATTATTGCATTTTCTCTAGTCTAAAATGAGCTGAGAATTAGGTGTTGGAAATGGTTCATCACTTTGGCCGGAGGCCTGATTTTGTAAGAAGTTTGGAATTAACTTGTTCTCTGAATACTTGTTACCCATGGAATGAACATGCTCTTGTTTTCTCATTAGATAGAATGACACAATAACTAGTAGTTTCATTGGTTGTGTATTAATATATCTAAAGATGGAATGCTTGCTGAGTGCTGCACGTGCTTCTACCACAAGGCAAGCATTCTACATGGTGACCCTGACGACTTTGAATATGTTACCAATGGATTTTACCTCTTTGTTTTCTATTAAATAAAGTATAATATTCTCAGAGTAGTACAACAAAGAGTCATTATAGTTCTTATTGTTTCTATTAAATTCTTACACAAATCAGTACAGAAATCAAAAACCTTAGCCGCAGCGCTGCAGCCATCCTCTAACTCAAGATCAACCTAATTGGTACTAAATACTAGCTAAAGAGTCATACCAACAACTATTTTGGTTTCAATTATCTTACCATAGCCCATCTGATATCACTATGGAATCTCGTATAACTCGCTCCAAAACTCATAAAGCCCTTACTGTTGCAGACCTTCAACAAACTTCCCGTGACGAACTCTTACAAATGGTCGTAAGTCTCCAAAAAAACTTACTCAAAACCCAAAACCAAAAAGAAAATCTGTAACAACAATTACTTGAAGCTTACCATACATAACAAAACTTAGTTGAAAGATTAAGTAATCTTCAAGAACAATTTGAAGAATTTAAAAAACAAATACTTGATCTCAATCAAAAACAATCAACACAACCAGTTTTTCAAGAAAAGCAATCCGCTCCCATTGATATAACTCCCCAACTTAATGCAATTTGTGAAGAAATATTTGATCAATTCGACAAACTCGAAAAGAAAATGTCAGATGACTTGAAAAAACTTTTTCAAGAGATCAAAACAAATAAAATTTCCACTGATGTGTTTCAGCCTCACTATGAAGATTCTCCATTACCCGAATTTCCAACAAACGCGACGCCAATTAATATAGTTCAACTTCCGAAATTCAACAGAAAAATCGATGCTTCATCCCCTACTTTCAATGAATGGTTTGCACAATTTGAACTATATATGAAACAAATGAAATTAGATCAAACTACTGAAGCTTCTCAACTAGCTTTTTATTTAAAAGACAAAGCTAATACTTATTATCTCAGTTTTGATAAAGAAACTAAAAACAACTATCCTACACTAATCGGAAAACTCAAATATCACTTCAACTCCAGATTGATTAAAAAACAATACAAATGAAATGATAATATTGCCGCAAACATAATGCAAGTCCAAAGATTATTATGATTGTCCAGTGGAGACAACAAATACAAAGCCGAAGACTTGTATACTTTTTTTATGTGCAGCTTACCTGTTAGCATTTGACGACATTTAGAAAATAAATGTGATGTTGACAATGACATTGCAACAATCATTACCAAAGCCATTAATGTACAACTAGCTTTGGAAAACAATTTGAAAATCAAGAGAGACGCATTATTTATGATGCCCAAAATGAATTATTCCGTTTCAGTTCCAAAACAAACACTAAAGGAACCCACATCTGATTCCAATTGTAAAAAAACCGATCAATTCCAAATCAGCAGACGTTAATAATGATAAGATACGTTGTTTTCACTGTGGACACAAAGGACATTTGCGTTCTCAATGTACACTGAAAATTGACATTATTGAAAATAATGAAGTTTTTTTATACAGACACTGATGATGATACCAAAAGCATTACCACTGATACTGACTCTTTAAATGAGTAAGAGTGTCGACTCCAGACCAAGCAGGAGAGATACTTATCTCAACTAATTTGACAGATAAGAAATCTATTCCAGTTACTGTGAATGGTATAATTATCAAAGCAATAATTGATACAGGAGCTGCATATTCTGTCATAGCTGATACCTGTGCAAACTCTATCGGTATAACTTGTAAAGATTTAACAAAAGAGAATTACAGATTAATCTCTGCCAGTGGTGATTATTTAAATACGAAAGGATACATTAAAAACACATTTCAATTTCCCATCTTATAAGAAAAAACAAAATTCTGATAATCTCATTACAGATTAATCTCTGCCAGTGGTGATTATTTAAATACGAAAGGATACATTAAAAACATAAAAATTTCTATAAAATGTAAAATCTTCAAACAAGATTTAATTGTAATTGATACTACGAACTTCCAATTGCCATACCAATTGATATTAGGACGTGCTTTTTTAGAAGACAATGACTGCATATTAATTTAAATATCATTACAATTAATGACAACAACACTATTCGAAAAAATTTATTTGTTAAAGATCCTGATTACGTTCAATTTCAATTAGAGGATGTTCTAAAAATCGAACTCTATCATTGGAAAATGACAAAATCAATAACCAATAACGGATAGTTCTATAAATGGTGACTACATGATTTCTCATTATACTGGATACAATGCGAAAAAATTAACTACTTTATCTACGATCTCATACGTTAATAAGGATGTCTAATTACAGCTTTATTAAATAAAACTGACAGAGTTATAATGTTACGACCACAACAGTTAAAAATATTTGCTTTTCCAGTGTATACCCACTTCAAGAAAAACCATAACTGTTTATTAATAAACAATTCAAATACAAAATCACAGGAAGATATTACAATACCAAATGTTAATTCTGATTCACATCCACATTTAACTCCTACTCAAATCAAAGACTTAAACAATTTGCTTACCAAATACCATGAAGCTTTCAACTCTGGTACTATTAGCATTGGTCAAGCAATCGGTGAATTTCATCACTTCAAAACAACTTCTAATAAACCAATTCGCCAGCATGTTCATCGTGTTCCAGAACACCACAAGGAAGAATATCTAAAGACAATTACGGAATTATTAAATAAAAGCATTATATGTAAAAGTGATAGACCCTATGCGTCACCTACAGTTTTCATAACACAAGGAAATAAAACATGATTATGTATTGATTTCCGAAAACTCAATGACATTACTGTCAAAAATGCTTATCCTTTACCACATATAGATGATATTCTTTACAATGTCAGTAAATTTAAAATATTCTCAAGTCTTGATTTATGCAAAGCCTTTTGGAAAGTTCCTATGCATCCTGACAATATTGAAAAAACAGCTTTCATTACGCCCCATGGTTTATTTGAATGGCTTTACATGGCATTCGGTTTATCAAACGCACTAGCCACGTTTCAACATTATGTAATGAAAGTTTTAATGAATGGCAACAATAAATTGGATGACAGCATTGCCACTTACATCGACGACATTTTAATATCTTCAATGTCATTCCCAGAACATCTAGAAAAACTAGAACAAGTTCTCAAAATCTTAAATAAAAGTGGCCTAAAAATAAATTTCAACAAATGCAATTTAGCTAAACACTCCACAGTATTTCTTGGCAGAAAAATTGAACACAAAATGATAACTTTAAAAGACGATAATACTTCTTTAATAGAATCTATACAATGTCCTAAAAATCGCAAAGATGTTCAACGTATACTTGGATTTTTTTAATTACTATCAGAGTTTTATTCCTGATATTGCTAAAAAGACCATTAATATGACAAATTTATTAAAGTCTAAAAATGATTTTCAATGGCAATGGAAGTACCAAGAAGAATTTGATTTACTTAAAAAAGAATTCAAAAAACTACCATCTTTGAATTGTCCTGATTACTCCAAAGAATTCATTGTAGATTGCAACGCTAGTACAGTAGCTATTGGAGCTTGTCTCAGTCAAAATATTGACGGTAAAGAATTACCTATTCAATTTTTCAGTAGAAAATTAAAAAGTTCCGAACTAAACTATGGCAGCACAAAATTAGAAATGTTAGCATTAGTTGAATCATTAAAGAAATTTCGATATTTCCTAATTGGTGAGAAAAACTTTACTGTACACACAGACAATAGTGGCCTTTCATGGTTAAAAAAATTCTCTGGAGATAAATCAAAAATTGTTGCACGTTGGATAGAACAACTAAATGACTTTAATTTTACTATTCAACATCACAAAGGAACTGTACATGCTAATGCAGATTTACTAACAGCTCTACCACAATACCAAAGCGACTTACAAAAAACTCCTGGTGATAAAACAGAATTTTCTTTTATTCCGAAAAATGAATATGAAAATTTGCCTGACATAAACATTGATAGACAAGGAAAACTGATTTTAAGTATTACCATTAAAGAATAAATTTCAGCAAAAGAAATTGCAGAAAAACAATTAGTTGACCCACTTTTGAAACAAATTATTAATAAAGTTGCTATGTCCAACACGCTTTTAGATCCTATCACTTCTTGCTATTATAATAAGTACAAATGGCAACTCACATCTCAAGGTTTACTGTTCGCTAAATATAAAAACAATCATATTGCTATTCCCGAATATTATAAACGCGATCTAATATGGAAAATACATGAAAATGGTCATTTGGGCATTTTGCAAACTGAAAAAACTGTAAATACACGTTTTATAGTTACTAATTTGCGAAAAGTTGTATATGATGTCATTGATAAATGTAAAATCTGCTTACTAACTAATAAAGATCACTTTCCAGAACAATGAGCAGAACTTCAAAAAATTATCGCTTAAAAAATTTTCAATATGTTGTAGTTATGGTTGACAATTTCACCAAATATTGTAAAATTATACCCACTGATTTAATAACAGCTAAGAAAATCATTGTTCATGAATGGATACTAACCATTGGACTGATGTCACAAATAATAACAGATCAAGGTCTTCAGTTTGAAAGTTCATTGTTTTCTGAATTGATGTCGCAACTCGAAATTTTACATGAACATACAACAGTTTACCATCCCCAAGCCAATGGTATGGCTGAAAGAACTAACCATACTTTACTAAAATTAATCAGAGCATTAACTTCACATATAGGAGGTAAACATTGGCGTAAAATAATTAAAAAAGTTGAATTTTATTATAACACCGCTGTTCATACCACTACTGGCATTTCACCCTATAAAGCTATGTTTGGTCATGAAGCTGTTGCTCCACTATCATTTTTTTTAAAAATTATTCAACAAATTCAACTGACAAATATGTATGAGATCTCATAGACATTTTAACGTCTACACATGAAACTATGATTCATAATACCAAAAAGAGTGCTATTCGCCAAAAACGAAACTTTAACAAAAAGATTTATGGAACACATCACTCTATAGGAGATAAAGTTTATGTTTTTATACCTGGAATTACTACAGACAAACATCAGGTCCGGAAATTGGCACATAAATGGCAAGGTCCTTTTGAGATTGTCAAAATACTACCCAATAATAATAATAAACTAAACTCTGGTAAAATAGTCCATTTCCAAAATCTTAAACGCACTATTAAAAACATTGAAAATGTCAAACTAGACAATTTTAATGAATTAAAATGCATAGACAACGGTGTAGATAATTTTTATGATGTATCTGACATTGAAAGTGTACAAGAGGAATCTTTTGATGAACCAGTACAATACAATGTAAATGTACCACCTCGAATTTTACCAAAACGTACAACTAGAAATCCTAATCCTAATTATATTTCCCAAGATTGGGAACTAGATATTTAACATTTGTTTAGGTATGAAATGACAACGCACACCCCCGAAGGCAAGTGAGACTTCCTCATCTCTATCTAGGTGTCATGTCAAACGGAAAAAATCATACCAGTCCCATACATCTTCGGATGCAGGGTCTGAGAGCACTGAATCAGACGCTTCTTAGTCTAAACAGAAGCTTCAAATGGTTTCTGTTTCTACTGAGACTGTGAGGCCCACGCTGCACCATGAGCTTCAAATGGTTGATGAAGCAGAAGTGATGAGTATTCAGTCAACCTCCTTTGCACCTGTTCACCATCAGCTTCAAATGGTTGATGATGTTTGCACCAGGAACCGCAAGGGTGGGCGTTAAACGTAAAATTCTGGATTCCTCACCACTTACAGATGTTTCAGAGTCTTATATAAATCGACCTTGCCCAGACTCGGACTCATCTGCATCCTCTACAAACTCTAAAACTTTTAAAAACATTTGCAGATTGGAAAAATTTACTTCTATTGAAGGCGAACTTCTACATCCTTATTTCAAACCTACTAAGAAGGCTCTTTACATAGTAGATCGTAATACTCCCACTGAAACTAAAGAACATATACAAACTCTTTTAAGTTATCAAACTTCAACTCCTTCTGCAAATGTCTTACCCTTCACTATAAACTCTTACAATCGTGCTTGTTGTAACACTTTACGATTTTATGAACACACAATGGAGAAATAATTTGAAAGATGCAAAAATTCATCCTTCTTTTGACGAAAATTTCAACATAAAAACTTATGACAACTAATCATTAATTTACATAAACTTCATCAAGTTGAACTATAAAACATTGATTACAATTCTTTACAAATTGTCTACTTTATTCGCGAGAAAGATATTTCCTGTCCTAATCTACACAAACTTTTAGAGAAAGTTAGTACATTGGCTATAAAGAATAATGTAACAATATCTTTCATTTACATTGAACATGAAATTTTAATCACTCCAGAATTTTTGAATCTTTAGAACACACTGTAGAAAATTTTTTCGTTTTTCACTTTGATGACTACATTGTTCTTAACAATGATTACAGTGATGACAGCATATCAAAAATGCTTTACACTGACATTATGATGAATAATAAACTACCAGCTATTCGTCCAATTGTAGATACACAACTCGCAATTGATTTATGTCTTTATGCACAAGCTGCTGAAATATTAAATGAAAACAATCACCTTGTTAATCTAGGCAAAGTCTCTATTCGTCTTACAAAGCAACTATCAGACAACACAGTAAGAGAATTAAATAGTTACTGGAATAACATTAAAGGTGAACAACTGAAAACTGAAATATGGCCTGATATTGAAATTAAAGTGCTGTCACTAAGTTACCAATCATCAGTAGAAGCTGCAATATCCAACATGCAAATTTTGTTTAATCTAAAAGATAAAAGTGACTTCAGTAAAACTTTATTCTCTGAAGAAAAAGTTCCGACCTTCAATGCCAAAGCAGCTATGTGGTTACTATCGATATTCTTGATGAAATTCGAAACACTATCTTTACCTATTGATAAAAAATTACGCCAAAACATGTCAAAAACTACAAATTTCGAAATTGCATATCTCCCATTTCTACAAAAGCAAAAAATTGGCTATTAAGTGGTATACTTATTGCAACTAGTCCTCTAAAAGCAGACGCAAAAGTATTTTACAAATCCGAAAAATATTTTACACACTTACTCTGCCAGTATCACATTACTGGTATAATTCCCATTACAATCTTATGTTTCAAGCTTGGAATAGATTACAATGATATCACACTCTTCTCCAATCATGTACGAAAATACATGTGGGGTGCTACCAGTGAAACCCATTATGCTACATAATGGAAAACCAGTTCATAAAAAACTCTCACAAATAAAACAGGCTATTTCAAAAATGTCTACTCCAGCTATTGCATTATTCTCTGGCGGTATGGATGTTCTTTGGGCAAATCTCACCAAAGAAAAAGTAAAATTTTACGATGTTGCATATAGAACGGAATTAAAAGTCATGTTACGTTCAGGAAAAACTGACATTAATGAAATCACAAAAGATGATGTAACCAACAACATTTCACTATTCTTTAAAGAAATAAAAGAAACCCAAAATCTAGTTACAACATTTCAAGACATATCCAACTCTAAACATTGATACAACACTAGCACATAATTCCGATTTCAATGCTAAACTCAGATTAATGATTGCTATCAAAGGTTTACGACTTTATAAAAGATTTTCATCTATCTTCAACGAAAAAATAAACTATTTCGTCAATCTCATGTGATATCACATCGACTGCAACATAACAAAAACATTATGTTCAAAAGTTGCTCAACAACTGAACTAGAAACAATGTGCTCAATACTTCGATCAGACATATTACTCTCTACTCTCTCATGGAATGATACCAATGCTACTGATATTATCACTAAAACTCAAAAACTTTTGGAAGAAGAAGCCGACGTACTTATCGTGGATCTTAGTCTGAGCTGGGTGGGCATGTAGTATATATACATCCCTAATTTGTAAGTTGATATGTGTCGATTTATTAATATTGTGATGATAGTCAATGTACAATTAGTGATTTAATGTTCTTTGTATTCTGATTGGTTGCTCGTACAAGGAATCCATTTTGTTTGCATAATTTGAATATCATACATCACAGTATCTTTTAAATATTTTGTTCTGCTATTACCGTTTGATAATAAGTGAGTTACTGTTTTCTATTATTTGTAAACATGAAAATGTGTGATTTCTGTTAATTTAAGTTTTGCTACCCTAGCTTTCAGTTGCTTTTACTTTTGATATTATAGATTTCCCCATCCGTATATTTGATTAACATTATCTTTTAGCTTTTTCCGGATAATATACTTTTACTAAAGTGCCCATTTATTATATTTTATCTTATTTATTTTATCTATGTATTTGGTCAGTATGATCAATGCTTAGGGTGTCACTTTAGGTTAAAGGTAGGATAACCAGAGGCTCTAAATAGCCCTCTGGTTTGACTTCTCTAGTCTAGGTGATAGTATGTATTAGGTATAAGGATGAGTATGGCTAGGAGGCGTGGTTTGCATGTAGCTATAATTATTGCATTTTCTCTAGTCTAAAATGAGCTGAGAATTAGGTGTTGGAAATGGTTCATCACTTTGGCCGGAGGCCTGATTTTGTAAGAAGTTTGGAATTAACTTGTTCTCAGAATACCTGTTACCCATGGAATGAACATGCTCTTGTTTTCTCATTAGATAGAATTACATAATAACTAGTAGTTTCATTGGTTGTGTTTTAATATATATAAAGATGGAATGCTTGCTGAGTGTTGCATGTGCTTCTACCACAAGACAAGCATTCTACACTAGCTCAGTACTTTCTCAAGACTTGACACAACTTGACTTAGTCTCAATTTATAAATAATACTATATACTTGCAACCTTGATTGTTACTAGCTGCTTAATTAATTATGTAATTAGCCATTACTGAAATATATTGGCTTTAATTTAATAAGATAAATATCTAGCAGCTTCCTACCCTACATGTAATAATTGATACATACTCAGTCACATTAATGGTCACGTTATAGTTATTAATTTGGGTGTAGAATAATATACATATATATCCCTATGTTTGGCTTAACAGCCTTATCTCGAATTCTTTATTGTTAGTACATGTAAGAAAGGATTGATAGTTAGCTAAACAGAAATAAATACTCCTAATGATATCCCTAATATAAGTGCATCTTCATGGCTCAGAACAAGGAAGCTAGAATCATTCCCATTATGGGATCTTTGCCAATACTGAACACCAACCATTTAGTTGAACATCATATTAGATAATCAAACTGTAATCAGAAATAAGTATAAGAAGTCTAAAAAATTTCTTTATCAATTGTTACAATGAATTTCACTCTATTTATAGTTAATCCAAAAAAGTACCTGTTGATTTCAAATTTCAAAAGTTTGTCTGCCAAGATGGCTAAAAATAATGGAAGTGAATTCATTTCGCCAAATTAGTAGAATTGACAGATACTAATTATAATCATTTTCACTGATATTTCTTGGTTGCATAATACAAAACCAATCTAAGTTGATAATTGATTTTTATGATATATTTTTAATCACATTTAAATTTGATCTTAATTTCTTTCCACTGACTATCTTTCATTATCAGCTTGATTGTTCTTGGATGATGCTACAGTAACACCTATGACATTTGGCTGACTCATGAATATTGATGAGGGGTTTGTAACATCATCTAGCAGTAATTATTGATTTACTATTTTGTGACATTTACAAGGATAGATTTTTCAATGATTCATAATCACATGTCTGCTATAAGCTTTATGGGCTCAATTTTTCAATGATTCATATACTTGTTATTTACAAGATGGGGTCAATTTAGTTAAAAAGGATTCATAAACACATGTCTGGTATAGTGACTGATTTATATGATAGTGACTAATTTATGTGGCTAGTTTCATTACATGTTTTTGTTAATATACCTGGTTATATCACATGTTATTCAGTTTTCATGCTTACATTTGTTTGCATACATTAGCTGACTAATTGGGGTTACATTGCATTTGTGCTGATGAATTGCTGACTGATTTATCCATAAAAAATTTTCCATTTCTTTCAATTGCTTAGATGGTTCTATGTACAATGTTTAGTTTGTTTTTTGGGAATCTAACATTGTTTTCTAACATGTTGTTTTCAAAAGACATCATTTTTACAGGCTCCATACACAATTGTTATTATTACTGACTGATTTACCTGGAAAAAATTTTCCATGTATTTCAACTGCTTAGCTGGTTCTATGAACAAAGTATATTTTGTTTTTCAGGAATCAATATATTACATGCAAAGGGTTCCACATCATTTTTCAAATATGCTGATATTTTTCCATTGTAAAAATTCAATGTGTTTTTAATTCATTTTGCTAATATCAAAATACATAAAATGAGACATTACAGGTGTAAAACTTGACATTACAGGTGTAATATATGATAAAAACAAACTAGATTTTGGAAAAAGTAAAACATAGGTTATGCATAAAGACAAGTTAATGTTACAGGTGTATGATATATAGACTTACATGATAAAGACAATTTCACTTTCTGAAAAATTATACATGTAATGTCACTAGTAGGGTTTATACATATACATACTGCTTTCATTAATACACTATTATTATATTAGTTTAACACAATGATCTTTTCTTTGCACTTCTTTTTTGGTTATATTGATTTTAGTGGGATGTAGGCATTTACTGAATATTACATCTTTTGTTGGCTTTGCTCATGATTTTTCAGGTTGTACATGTTTGTAGACTGTTACATCTTTTCTCAGCATTGCGTTATTTTCACTTTATTTGCTTTATTTCTTTGCATGACTGTATACAATTACATGGTTTTCCACTTTCCACTGTTTTGTTGACTTTGCATGTTCTTCACTTTTAATTGCTTTATAACTTTTGCATGGCTGTATACATTACATGGGTTTTCTGCTTTTGTAACTTAAATGCATGAATATGATGACACATTTGTTATTCATAGTTAATGATGATGATTTCCACTGATAGATATCATCTCCAATTGTTAAATTTGTAAACCTTGTGATGCATTCGCCATTCTAAATGTATAAATGTTTGTAAATAGCATATTATTCAGAAGCAGAAAATACATGTGCTTGGTATTTAAAAAATAGAATTTCAATTAAATTTCAAAGTAATAAATTATAGGTGAAAAGAATATCTGTAAAATTGCTTAATCATAAACAATCTCTGCTGACTGAGAAGAATATAATACATGTTCTTCAGTAAATATCATCCAAATGACACAAAAAAGCAAAAATTAATGTGTATAATTAATAGTTTCAGTAAGCTACTAGTTATAAAAATAGTAAATTTAGAGTGCATCTGATTAAACAAAGTATTTAACATAGCAAAAATCTGTATATATATATATATATATATAGATTTAGTTTTAAGTGGAAATTTTAAAAAAATGTGTTTGATTAAGTGTGGAATATTATAATATACTTAGATGATGAAAGCAATTTTAATATCTGTTTTTCAGTAAATATCATCCAAATGATACCACAAAGTGAAAATCAATGTGTATAATTTATAGTTTTGGAAAGCTCTTAGTTATAAAAATAGAAAATTTAAATTTTATATGATTAAACAAAATATTCAATGTAATTGAAAATCAAGGCATATAATTTAGTTTAATGGGTAAAATTTAAAAAACATATTCAATTAAATGTGAAATATTATAATATGCATAGGTTATCAAACAAAAGTATCAACATACCTCATTATTTGCATATAGATGCATTCACCAGTCCAAAAAACATACTGCCTTCAATCTCTGAGTACATTAGTCACCAATTTTTGCTGCTGTTTACATTTTGGAAAGCATCACTTCATGTCAAATAATGTTCTAGTTCCCAAATTTCAAAAACATTACTCTCTCTCTCCTGCAATATATGATGGGGTGAGTCAGCAATTGTCTGAGAAAGCATCTCTTTAATTCCATGCTAAAATTAACAGCTCCTTAATGCAATAATTGTAAAAAAACACATGCACTGGCATTAAATAATCAAATGTCTAGCTAGAACACTAATAGGAGATGATTAATAATACTTTACAAAGGTATAGTAATTAAGTTTAATACATGCAATATATAAATTTAGAAAGAATCATGAATTATTTCAAACTATATTTCAAATTAAAAATATATAAGTTAATGTAAACTTCTACTTATTCTCATTATAAAGAAAGCATGTACACATTTAATGTTGTTCCTTTGTGAAACAGTCAGATGTTTTTAATTTTCATTGGTCCATCAAATTTTGGAGAAATGAGCTACTCAGGAAATTAATTGATAAAGACTATTTTAATAGATATTCCAAAGCAATTGTTTTTTATCATCACTTCCAAAGTAATATTTATAACAAATTTAAAATTAAAATAAAACATGTGGAATTTTTCAAGGAATTCTCATAAAGATTACTAAGTGAAAACAGTGTTCAAAGCTCATTAATAATATTTGATGATATGGTTAGCATTTGCTAACCCTGTAATAGCCAGAGGAAATTTAAATTGCATCATTGTATTGATTACCCATTCAGTTTTTTCAAAGGGGGCACTATTCAAATCTAATTGAGAAAAATGCTTTTGTTTAATTTTTTGTTTAATTTAGTGCATGCTAGAGCACATATTAGAATTTTAGGAACTCAGATGGGAATTATGCACAAATTGTTGACTGCATTTAAAATGGCTGTTAGCAAATCATATGGCTATTTGTTTATAAATTTTGCTCAGGGCATACCAAATGAATTATGCCTTTCAACAAATCTTGAAGGTAGACAAATTTTCAATCAACAGCAGAGAGATATTGCACAGAAATTCTGTGTGTTTTTCTCAATCAACTAACTGAAGAAGAATGCGCAACAACACATACTGCAAAGACATCACTTCAACTTCTGAATGAAACTTTCCCCCAAAGAGTTATCTCCAAAGGACNGGTTAGCATTTGCTAACCCTGTAATAGCCAGAGGAAATTTAAATTGCATCATTGTATTGATTACCCATTCAGTTTTTTCAAAGGGGCACTATTCAAATCTAATTTAGAAAAATGCTTTTGTTTAATTTTTTGTTTAATTTAGTGCATGCTAGAGCACATATTAGAATTTTAGGAACTCAGATGGGAATTATGCACAAATTGTTGACTGCATTTAAAATGGCTGTTAGCAAATCATATGGCTATTTGTTTATAAACTTCGCTCAAGACATTCTAAATGAATTACGTCTTTCAACAAACCTTGAAGGTAGACAAATTTTCTATGGAACTGATTCAAGAACGCATCATTTACAAATTCCTAATAGGATTCTCGAAAAAGTCTAAGATTCAACTCCTAGGAGATGATCAAACCTTAAATTTTAGTGCAAAGAATTTTTTTTAACATTCAGCAGGGAATTATCCTGCTTGGTGATGAAAATACCATCAGTATGTAGAGGCTGCACAATTAAAACATTTAAAGTCGAAAAAAATTGAAATTTTAAGAACATCAAATGGACCAGTACTTGGAATGTTAAGAACTCAAACTTGATTAAGCTTGCAAAATTTGTTCATAAAAACTCAGAAGAGAAATCATCAAAACTCAAACTTGAACTTGTTCAAAAATCCATCTGAAAATACTGTAAAAATCAAATTTTTTTAAGTATCAATTGTTTACCAATCACAAAAACTATTTTTAGCTTAGAATTATTGTAACATAAATGTTTTTAACTATAAAAACTCTGAATTAGAAAAAAACTCTATTGAACTCAGAATTTCATTTAAAAAATTATTTGAACTCAAACTTGAAACATAAAAACTGGAATTTAGCCCAAGTAACTTGAACTCAACTTGAAAACCCTGAAATGGACTAGCACTTTTATATTGTCTTTTATGCATTATTGTGAACTATATATAATATCAATGTGCATTAAAATCTGAAATCATTATATAAAATGTCCATGGTTGAATGGTGCTTATTTCTCTGGTAAATTGCAATAGATTAACAGATTGCTATCAAGAACAATGTATTGATGCTGACAGTACTCAGCTAAAATACAACCAGGTGAGTAATTGTCATTCTATACAACAACAAACCCCCTTCATTCAAGATGATAAATGGGTAAAATGCAACACTGTTTTAACACAAATTCAATGCCAATGTCAACAAGATAACACAGGTGATGAATTAAAAAACTTTTTAAGCAGTTCAAATACAAGCACTCTTCTACATGCTGATACAATTTATACAAGTGCTGGCTCATTATCACTTACCAAATTCAAAAAAAACTCCAAACACCAAACAAAAGACTGAACCAATGTGTGCATGATATTTAAAAGACATTGGTACAATCCCTGCCCATTTGGTTAAAAATAATCATGTTTATGATGCTATAAATAAAAAGGAACTTATGGCTTGGAATTAATTATAATGGATAAACACCTTCAACAGTTCTACACATCATTAAAATCATCTGCTAGTTTCAAATTACAATTCTAAGAACGTCAAATGGACTAGCATTTTTCAATTGTCTTTTATGCATTATGATGAACTATATATAAATACATTAAAATCTCAAATCATTATATACAATGTCATGATAGATTAACATCAGATTGCTATCAAGAACAACATATTGATGGTGATAGCATCCAGCTAAAATCAAGTAATCATTATTCTACACAACAACAAACCCCCTACATTCAAGATGATATACAAGTAAAATGCAATGCTGTTCAAACACCCACTCAACAACAACAATGTCAACAGGATAACACAACTGGTGATGAATTAAAAAACTTTTTAAGCAATTCAAATACAAATGCTCTCCTACACAATGATGCAATTTACACAAGTGCTGGTTCATTATCGTTTACTGAATTCAAAAACGCCCTCCAAACACCAAACAAAAGACTAAACCAGCGTGTGTGTGCAATTTTAAAAAGTATTGGTACAAGCACTCTTCTACATGCTGATACAATTTATGCAAGTGCTGGCTCATTATCACTTACCAAATTCAAAAAAAACTCCAAACACCAAACAAAAGACTGAACCAATGTGTGCATGAAATTTAAAAAACATTGGTACAATCCCTGCCCAACTGGTTAAAAATAATCGCGTTTATGAGGCTATAAATAGAAAAGAACTTATGGTTTGGAGTTAATTGTAATGGATAAACACTTGCACCAGTTGTACACCTCATTAAGATCATCTGCTAGTTTTGGAGGTGCTTATGAGTTGTATTTCAAAGCTAAATTGAAATTCCCCAAAATAACTCTGGAAAATGTTTGAAATTTCCTTGCTACAAATGATACATATACTATACACAAGTCTGCTGTGAGAAAATTCCCATGTCAGTATGTTGCCTTTGGCATTCTATGAAATATGGACTATGGATTTGGCAGTTATTGAAAATCTAGCATTGTACAATAGAGGGATAAAGTACTTGCTTGTTTGTTATGATATTTTGCCAAAAAAATTTAATGTACAATCATTGTATAATAAAACTGCTAGTCATGTGTTGTCTGCTTTAAAAAAAATTGATAACTGGCTTAGTGTGAAAAGGATAGGGGTTGATGGCGAACAGAATTTAAATGAGTATTTAAAGATTTCTGCAATAGAAATAATATAACAGTGTATAGCACAAATTCAAACATGAAAGTAGTGTGTGCAGACAGAGTGATAAGGAGTTTGAATGAAATTCTATTTAAGAATCTACACTTTAGAGAGGTTATAAATGTATAAATAAACTTCAAAAAATTGTTTGCATGCTAAATTCTAGAGTAAATCACACAATAAGTACCATGTACCATACTTGGTTGGAAAACTAATGCATGTTAGTATTAAGCATTACTGACCACTTTGTTTCACCTTGGTGACTTGGTAAGAATTTCAAAATTTGATTACACATTTCAAAAAAGCTATTCACCACAATTTCAAACCAAGGTGTTGAAATTAACAAAGTGTTTCTCATGATCCCCATTACATATGAACTAAAGTCAAATAGTAGTGACAGTGGTGAAATAATTAAAGGGAAATTTTACAAACAGGAATTGACTAGAGTAATTAGGAAGCATGCATGGACAAGAAAAAAATAATATTAATAGCCTATATGTGTAATTGTCAAATCATTTAGTATGGAACAATATTATAGTGAACAAGTGAATGGTAGAAACCCTGCAGCAATAACTTGTCAGAAATGCTTTGGAATAATTACTACACTTGGACAAGTTGCTATACCACTAGCATTGAAAATAATTCTGCCTTTCAAAAATATATTAAACAATTATTGGTAATAAGATTTTGGATGATTCAATTTTGGGTTTAAATGACATAGTCTCTGGGGAAAATTTGAAAAATACTTCTAAAATGTAGAATTAATAATGTAGCAAGAAACACAGTCAGGAATCAATTTAATAAGCAATGCAGGAATTGTGAACAAAGTGGTAATGGCTTTTCTGAGCTGGGGAGGATAACAAAAACAATTAAAACAAAAGATGAAATTAAAAAACTTACAGTTTTCTCAGAAAAAATACTAGTCTATGTATAGTGAAAAAGAAACCCACCATGAAGAAAACTGACATTTTTAAGAATTTAGTATAAATAGCTGTACACATTGATAATTGATATTTGTTTGATCCTTGTCATGACCACATTCACAATTCACTCATTCTTGCTTGGATGTTTTGGAATGTGATAAGGTGTTGGTAAACTTTAATGGGGGCAGTACACATGAATATTTCCCAACTTCTGGTTTTAATGGGCCATTTATTGAATTTAATTTCAGGTTGGAACAAAATGAGTACATTGATTTGCAGAGTATACATCTTGGTTTACTGGTGAAAATTGTATGCAAAAGTGAAGGCAGGAACCTAGTTTGGGATGACACAGATGATACAAAACAAGATCAAGTTTGTCTAAAACATAACACTTTACACTCCTTTATTAGCAATAATAGTTTATACACAAATTGAGTTTTAGCATATACAGGTGATGTGGTATAGCCTCATATGGTTATGATCACCAATGAACTATCAAAAAGTGCAGCCAACAGGACTGCAATATTAACATCAAGTGGGTATTCTTATGAGAAACATCCTTTACACTGATGAAAGATTGTGATGAAAAAGATGGTCAGTTTAGATGTAGAGCACTAACCATGGAAAGCCAGGTGGCAAGCTTCTATGGTCCTCTCACCATTGACTTTTTTTCCAATGTCATACCACTTTACAAGAATTCTTATATGTACTTTTATAATTCCATCTGGACAATCATGCTTACTAGAGAAAATGTTTTTTCCAATGAACCCATTAGAAGAATCGCCTTGGCAATTGTTCCAAATCACCAGTTTACAGGCACAATGTATACAAACCCGTTTTCATATAAATTTTGAGGGGTCTGTCAAATTACTATAACATGTGGAAGATCAAATATTGCATACACTTCCCTGTTAGTTGGAGATGACAACAATGCACAGGCATATTATCAATCAATAAAGGCTCTGGGAATATATAATGATAGTGGCTGAATACCCTACACACAGTATAACAAACACATGATTATTGTTTTTGATCTTACTAGCATTGCAGAGGCCAACAACAAGGTTTTTTATCCTGAATTGAGCAGTACAAATATATGTTTAACACTGGATTTTAAAAGTGCACTAACCAAATTGATGGAAGTTATTGTTTTGCTTTATTGTGTCATTTGGATGATATTTACTGAAGAACATGTATTATATTCTTCTCAGTCAGCAGAGGTTGTTTATGCTTAAGTGATTTTACAGACATTCTTTTCACCTATAATTTATTACTTTGAAATTTAATTGAAATTCTATTTTTAAATACCAAATGCATGTATATTCTGCTTGTGAATAATATGCTATTTACAAACATTTATACATTTAGAATGGTGAATGCATCACAGGGTTTACAAATTTAACAATTGGAGATGATATCTATCAGTGGCAAACATCATCATTAACTATGAATAACAAATGTGTCATCATATTCACACATTAAGTTACAAAAGCAGAAAACCAATATAATGTATACAGCCATGCAAAAGTTATAAAGCAATTAAAAGTGAAGAACATGCAAAGTCAACAAACCAGTGGAAAGTCGAAAACCATGTAAATGTACAGTCATGCAAAGAAATAAAGCAAATAAAGTGAAAATCACGCAAAGCTGAGTAAAGATGTAAAAGTCTACAAATTGTACAACCTGAAAAATCATGGGCAAAGCCAACAAAAGATGTAATATTCAGCAAATGTCTACATCCCACTAAAATCTATATAAACCAAAAAAGAAGTACAAAGAAAAGATCATTGTGTTAAACTAATATAATAATAGTGTATTAATGAAAGCAGTATGTATATGTATAAATCCTACTAGTGACATTACATGCATAATTTTTCAGAAAGTGAAATTGTCTTTATCATGTAAGTCTATATATCATACACCTGTAATGATTAAATATGATAAATATTTCTTCTGTTTTGTATTTGTGAAAAACAAATTAAACTTATGGAATTTTTACAATGAAATAGCAGTGTACTTGAAAAACAAAATGCATCCTTTTTTATGTAATTTATAGAAAATAGTGAATTTGTACAGACTAGCTAAATAGTTGAAATACATTTAAATTTTTTATGGATAGGAAAATTATTTGTCGGCAATGTATCAATATCTATGACCTACCATAGACCATGAGTCAGAGTATCTGAAAAGTGATATTTGTGGAACCAAGCCTCCCTTATTATAATTGCTCATATCAGTTAAATAATATGTTTTCATTTCTGTTAAATTGATTTTTATGGTCAACACTGACCAAACTTTCATTAACATGAGAAGAAGAGGCTAAGGAACAAGAATTGCTGGAGCCCCCACCCCTCCCCCAATTATTGTATCCAGGTGACACTGATTTTAGTATCAAATCTTAAGAAATTTAAGCTTTGTATGGGAATGCCCTCAGTTCACTTCCTCCAATAATAATATTGCTAGCTCCTAATGAAATTTAACAAGCAGGCATAATTGTGAAACTTACACTACTAAATGCTCATTTAGACTTATTTTGAGTAGCTGGATTGCAGTGGTATGCCCTTGCAATCATTGATAAGAGTGTGAAATTTATTGAATTAGCATGTAATTAAAGAAGTTTCCATAATAATTAATTAATTAGCAGCTGGAAATCAACCAAAGTAGTAATCAATAAAAGTAGTAATACCTGTGGCAACAAGGTGGCACAAATTGACCTTTGACCCTGGTGGGTATGTTTGTGATGTAATTGTATACTTTGGCCATCTGAGTAGTATAACATAAACATAGGAGGTTCAGCAAACGGACCTTTTGACCTCTAGTGATTCATGAATATTGGAGGAGTGGTTTTAGTGACTCACCACTTGATTGACAACTCACTAATAGGTTTTCAGTGACGTCACATACTTGACTAATGCATTTTTTTGACAGGTTGGGGTTGTTTTTTGACAGGTGAGGGTAACTCGCAAAGTGCTTTTTGACAACTATCGCTAATTGATTTTTTAATTGATTTTATGGTGATTCATGTTAGGGCCAATTTTACACTGTTTTGGTATGACTAATTTCATTTTCGCTTTTGTGATTTTCTATTGTTGGCTAATTTTACAACCCATTGTGGGATACGTACACATAATATTACAAACTAATTTTCCATTACATGTAAAAACACAGAACGCAATGACAAACCACACATATCAAATTTTCCATAATCATCTATACCACTCCTAACAATGAAAACACACCCTCACCTCTCATCTGAGGAACAATTTGTCAAAATTCATTGTTAACATGTTTTATCATACATTTTGTTTTCAAAACACATTTTCATTTACATAAACAATATTTTCATTTCTAAGCAAACAAACTATAATTAAAAACTATTTCGTTAATACATGTGGAAAATATTAAACATAGTTAAACAAAAAGAGATTGCAATCCATTGTAATAAAAACGTTTAAAATTTTTTAGACATTAGTAAAAAACGCATTTGTCTAGTTTACATGTTAAAACAAAATTCATCAATTTCCAAAAATATAAAACCAGATATTTAAGTGAGCATGGTAAAGCCCATATTTTAAAAACAAGACAAAACACGTGTATATTATACACATTCCATTTATAATAATGGTAAATTACACTATTAAATTTTGTCTATTGAATTAGTCTATCACCACCAATGTTGATGTGAGTTCATATATTGTCATCACCCGCCGTCTTCATTTCCCATGCACAGATAATTTTCGTCAAGTCTTGTTCATCTGATATGTGTCAATAATCACACAATGCCATCAATAAATTACATCTAAGCTTTGGTATAAGTGTTATGCATCCGCAAAATTAAATGGGGAACAATTACACCATGCAATTAATAATCAAGATTTTATAGACACTCTCTTTTTTGGCATATTAAATTAACAGAGTATTATTGCAAGCCCGAGAAATTGATATTAACAAAATATAATGAATAATACGTTCTGTGGATTGATTTAGTTGCCTCCTTGGTTAACATTGGCGTAATTCCACACTGAACAGAATACATTGATTTTGGAGTTAACTTGCTTTATGCTGTAAGAATTTGGAGGGACAATGTACGAGTTGGTTTCCCACTAACATCCTCGCCAATACATAATGACTTCACATGGAGACTAAATAATATCATAATCACAATAAACTATATCACCTAATTTTGAGCGAGTAATTAATGGGGGGGGTTGTTTTATATGACGGGAACATTTCTTCTTCTTATACCAATAGAAAAACAATAGAATTAAATGTTTAAACCGAATCATCAATGATGGCGAACTTTTTTGTATACTCAGAGAAACTAAATAAACCTTAGCAAAATATATAATTAATTTCTTCTACCATATTTATTGTATGAGATTTGTTAGCGTCAAAGAGGCATTCTT
>CABFPE010000043.1:2054415-2065749 GCA_900660155.1 Hofstenia miamia
CCTTAAAACAGTGTTTGAAATGCGTGAGTACATAGCATGTTTTTATTATTTTTGAAAATTGTGTTTGCCATCTTTTCCAATATTAAAAAACGCGATAGAGTTCTTACAATTTAAATAATCCAATACTCTTGTCAATGTTTTTTAATTTGAAAACATGTTAAACACAATTATTTGAGTGTGATTCACCAGACATTTTTAAAAAAATTAGTAAAATGCATATTGTATATTAATTAAAGGTTTTCTGTTTTACAATTTTCAAAAAATAAATTGGCTTTATTTCATTGCTGAAAATATTTCTTGTACAAGTGTCTACTTATTTTTTAAACATTATGGTGCTTATTTGTTAAATGTATTCTCTCTATTTAATTTTAAAGAGACATGTTAATATTTAATATGCTGTTTTTTCCCAACACACAATCGTTTTTTGGAAATAATGTTTTATTTTAAATTGGAGTGAGACACGAAATCTTGAAAAAAATCAATTTATTAGACAAGTGTAATTGTTTTCCATTTTAAACAGATGGAAGGAAAATCTTTCTCGCACATTATAGATAGTGCATATCTCTTCATTTGTGATTTATTATTTAATATGCTACCATCTCACTCCACACATTTTATATTTGCATAATTATTTTAAACTGTATTGCATGCTCATTAGTCATTCATTTTCTCAATACACATTTTAAATGTAATTGGCGTTTTACAGGAAGAGAGAGCTATAATTATTTTTTGTTTATTTTTTCTGATGCATGTGTAAATATCTATTTTATATTAGACTGTTGAATTTTTATATAACACCTTGGTTTTTATCCTCTCTCTTTATTACACTAGTTGAATGATAATTCTTTAATGTTTTACTTTTTGATCACATTATATAGTAAATGTTGTAATCTCATTTAAGAGTTTTATAATTCATGTGCATATTTTTATATATTCATCACTGATTACATGTTTTACATATATTACTAATTATATTCCATGTTTATATAAATTTTCCTCGTTATGGTTTATAATTTTAAAAATTCAAATGCATGTCAAAAACAAAATTATTTCATCTTTGAAAAATGAATTGTGTTTATGTTAAAACCTAAAATATTTCTTTCCATGTTTTTTTAAATTTTTTTCAATCAATATTTTCCCAATTTACTAATGCATGGTCTATTTAGACCAAAGACACTGTCTCAATATTTCTGTGGTTTGTGTCAATATAATAACCCCTCCCCACAAAAAGTAAGATCTCCTTTACAATCAAGGCATAGATGCATGGTAGTTAATTTTTGCCTCTATTGCAAGACTTATTTTGGAAGCAAGGCTGAGCTACATAAGCATATTGATAAAAGCCACCCAAATGAGATTTCAAAAAGTCCAGTTTTGAGCAATGATAATGAATATGCTATACATAGATCAGAAAATGCATGTCCTGGTGCTTTTTCAAATTATTTATCCAACCAACTTAATTCAAATAATACATACAAGGCGTTCTCATACCACTGCAAGCCAATACATGATGTAATTTCAAATGAGGTTTCCACTCATTATTCTGAAAAAATTTATTTAACGTGTGAGATTGAAATGGTGAAGCCATTAGAAAATAATGAAGAAAAATCAGTGGTACTCCATCCAACATCCTGTCCTATATCAGTTTTCAGAGCTGGTCTAAGTGAAAGTAATTTCTACAGCCTAGTTGACCAGATTGCAAGTTATATTAGTATGTATGCAACAAATGGGAGTGGATTTATTTTAAAAAACAATAACAGAGTTGTTCTACGTGTGTCCAAATATCACCCCAGTCGTGGAGGATCATACATTCCATTCCCCGACTATATAAAAAGAAGCAAATTCCTTGTAAACCTGAAAACTGGTCAATCCAACCTCTGTTTTGTCTATTCCATCTTAGCTTGCCTTCACCCCAAAGTCCAACATCGCGATCAAATAACACAAATGAAAAAATTTCTTCCTGAGTTAAAATATTCTGGATTGACGTTCCCACTGTCAATTAATGACATATGTATTTTTGAAACTTGGAATTAATTAAATGTTAATGTATAATTGCTAAATGAATGATGTCTTGTGCCAGCATATATGTCTCCATGCCATCATCAGAAGACAGTTAATTTGTTTTTAATAGAAGAAGGAGAAAAGAGTCACTACCTCGCCATCATCAATTTGAATGTGTGTCTCCGCTTTTTTAAAAGTAGAAGCGATGGATTTTTCTGCCTAAAATGTTTATCCAAGAAAATTTATCAAAACACAAGATTAAGTGCAGCAGAGTATCAGAACCAAACATTACTTTTCTGAGCCAATCAGATAAGATTAAATTTAAAGCATATCAAGCACAGAATTACATTCCTGTGGTTGGTACTCTGGATATAGAGGCAATTTCCAGAAAAGTTCATAGTGTGCAGCTGAATCCGTCTACAAGCTATACAATGTGAGATGTTGAACAAATTCCATTGGGTGTCTGTGTGGTGATGAGTAGTGTGGACAAACTATTAACATGTGAAATATATACTGGGGAGCAATGTATGGAGCATGGATGGAATCATTTACAGAAATTGGCAAAACAGTCGTATGAGATGAAACAATGTCATCATGAGGTAATAATATCAGAGGAGCAGAGGAGAGTTATGTTGTCATCAGCAACAAAATGTAGATTTTGTAAAAACCTGTTTACACATGAGGATGATAAAGTAATTGATCATTGCCATTTTTCCAGAAAAATAAGAGGCGTCACACACAATAATTGCAATATTTTAAATCAAAGTCCACAATTTACTCCAGTTTTTATGCATAATGGGAGCAAGTATGATATGCATATTTTATTAAAAACTTTACAGATGAAAGATGGAGAGAAAGTTTCCTGTGTCCTGTGTATGATCAAAGTATTCTTATCACTCAGTTTGATGGTGCCTGTAGATGGTTATAATGATAAACACAGAATTTACAAACTGATATATGAGGAACTCCAGTTTTTAGATAGCTATTGATTCATACCCTAACCCTAACCCTAACCCTAACCCACCCCAATATTGGAGTGGAAAAATACAAATTTTTAAATGAAGGATTAGGTGAACAAAAGGCTCAGGCATACTCCCAAGGAAAAGGATTTTTTCTGTACACCTGGTTTGATAGCTTTGAAAAATTTAACAAGTTGGGCCTCCCAGATTTAGAAGATTGGAGATATGGGTTAACTGGAAAAATCCCAATAACCCAGGAGGAGCTGGATTTCAAATGCAGCAATACATGGGTGCTATGCAAGTGTACAAATTTTAAGAATTACCACGACACCTGTTTAATTTTGGACACATTATTACTCCTTGATGTGATATGTGAATTTAGAATACAGAGTATGGAGACATATAATCTAGACCCGCCCACTTTTTTACACTATCAAACTTTAGCTGGCACGCAATGTTGAAGTATACAGATATCTCTCTTGATCCTATACATGATGAAGAAGAATTAAATTTTCTGATCGTTATTTTAAGGCCAACAATCCAATGATAGAGGGCTACAGTCCCAAGAAGGAGACCACCTATGGATTCTATTGCAATGCAAATGCACTCTATAGTGGTACCATGTCTTTGAACCTTCCTATTGGTGGTCTATCATGGTCTTCAGCAAGCCTTGAAAAAATATTGTCCATGCCACAAGATTTGAAGACGGGATATTTGATGGAGGTTGATCTGGAATACCCGCAGCATTTACACAATGATCATTTTGACTTTCCTCTAGCTCCTCACAAGATGACAATAGAAGATAAGCATTTATCACCATATCAACTTGAGATAAAAAACTGTTTAAAAATAAAGTCAGCACCAATACCCAAACTAGTGCAAACATTTTATAAGAAAGAAAATTACATCATGCACTATGAAGTATTAAAGTTTTATGTTGAATGCGGATTAATAATTACAAAATTTTTACAGAGCCCTCGAGTTTAAACAGGCACCATTTTTGAAACCATATATTGATCTCAACACTAAGAAAAGAAAACCTGCATGAAATGATTTTGAAAAAGCTTTTTACAAGTTAATGTCAAATGCAGTATTTGGTAAATTTATGGAGAATTTGAAAAAGAGAATAAATATAAAGTTTGCACATGATTTGGAATCAGCAGAGAAATTAATAAAGAAACCGGAGTTTAAATCATACAACATCATTAGTGAGGATTTGGTACAAGTTATGATGAGCCAAAAAGATATTTTATGGGACAAAGTAAATTATATTGGAATGGCAATACTTGACTTGTCCAAGTTAATAATGTTTAAATTTCACTATGAGATCATGAAACCATCATTTAAGAATAGAATTACGTTATTGTATTCTGACACAGACTCTCTCATGTATAGGATTAAATCAGAGAATGTGTACACCAAATTAGCCTCCATCTCACATTATTTTGACTTCTCCAACTATCCAAAGTATTCACCATTATATAGTGATATAAATAAAAAAGTATATTTGAAGATAAAGGATGAGTTAGGGGGAGGGGTTTTATCGCAACTTGTGACACTAAAACCGAAATTGTACTCTATTGAATATACAAATGACAGTCACAAGGTGTTGGAAATGGCTAGTGTGAAAGGTGTGACTCACTCTGTGAAGCAGACAATGAATTTTGACCTTTTCAAGTCTATTGTATTACAAGAAGGCATTATTTGAAGACTGATGACTGGAATACGTTCACACATGCATTCAATTAGTGTAGAGACGTCAAATTGTATAGCATTATCATGCTATGATAATAAATGCTATCTTGTTAACAGCATAGAAACGCTGCCATATGGACATAAAGGTAATAACAATTTACATGTTTATAATGTTAAACTCCAAAGAATATTTATGTGAATTTTTAGTTTCCACACAATGTGATGTGATTATGCATTTGTTTGTTCGCCATTTGAAAAATCCGATTCTCCCAAAGCATAATATTTTGTAAAAGAAGGTAATAGTTATTTCATTGACTGATTATTTATGTGAATTTAGTTTTCCATGTGATGTAATTACCCTCCAATGAATGTTTGCTTGCTAATTAAAAAAGTCCGTCTCTTCAATGCCTCCTATACATTAAAATTATTTTGTAAACAGTATAATATATATTTTAAATCAAATGATTATGTATATATATAGTTTAGTTTCCACACTCTGCTGAATGATTCTCCGTCAACTGAAAAAAGTTATTCACCCTATGCTCCCTGCATTTAATTTATCTTGAAAATTGTATAATATATTTTAATTATATTTTTTAAAAGGTTTATTTAGATCCTCACGTGTTTTAAAAAGTTTTCCATCATCAACTGATGAAAGAATGCCTCTTTGACGCTAACAAATCTCATACAATAAATATGGTAGAAGAAATTAATTATATATTTTGCTAAGGTTTATTTAGTTTCTCTGAGTATACAAAAAAGTTCGCCATCATTGATGATTCGGTTTAAACATTTAATTCTATTGTTTTTCTATTGGTATAAGAAGAAGAAATGTTCCCGTCATATAAAACAACCCCCCCCATTAATTACTCGCTCAAAATTAGGTGATATAGTTTATTGTGATTATGATATTATTTAGTCTCCATGTGAAGTCATTATGTATTGGCGAGGATGTTAGTGGGAAACCAACTCGTACATTGTCCCTCCAAATTCTTACAGCATAAAGCAAGTTAACTCCAAAATCAATGTATTCTGTTCAGTGTGGAATTACGCCAATGTTAACCAAGGAGGCAACTAAATCAATCCACAGAACGTATTATTCATTATATTTTGTTAATATCAATTTCTCGGGCTTGCAATAATACTCTGTTAATTTAATATGCCAAAAAAGAGAGTGTCTATAAAATCTTGATTATTAATTGCATGGTGTAATTGTTCCCCATTTAATTTTGCGGATGCATAACACTTATACCAAAGCTTAGATGTAATTTATTGATGGCATTGTGTGATTATTGACACATATCAGATGAACAAGACTTGACGAAAATTATCTGTGCATGGGAAATGAAGACGGCGGGTGATGACAATATATGAACTCACATCAACATTGGTGGTGATAGACTAATTCAATAGACAAAATTTAATAGTGTAATTTACCATTATTATAAATGGAATGTGTATAATATACACGTGTTTTGTCTTGTTTTTAAAATATGGGCTTTACCATGCTCACTTAAATATCTGGTTTTATATTTTTGGAAATTGATGAATTTTGTTTTAACATGTAAACTAGACAAATGCGTTTTTTACTAATGTCTAAAAAATTTTAAACATTTTTATTACGATGGATTGCGATCTCTTTTTGTTTAACTATGTTTAATATTTTCCACATGTATTAACGAAATAGTTTTTAATTATAGTTTGTTTGCTTAGAAATGAAAATATTGTTTATGTAAATGAAATTATGTGTTTTGAAAACAAAATGTATGATAAAACATGTAAATGTGAAATGTGGTTTTTGAAAGTTTTCCCAAATTATATTATATGTGCAATTATTTGAAAATATGGAAAATTTGATATGCGTGGTTTGTCATTGGTTTCTGTGTTTTTACATGTAATGGAAAATTAGTTTGTAATATTATGTGTACGTATCCCACAACGGGTTGTAAAATTAGACGGTGTAAAATCACAAAAGCGAAAATGAAATTAGTCATACCAAAACAGTGTAAAATTGACCCTAACATGAATCACCATAAAATCAATTAAAAAATCAATTAGCGATAGTTGTCAAAAAAGCACCTTGCGAGTTACCCTCACCTGTCAAAAAACAACCCCAACCTGTCAAAAAAATGCATTAGTCAAGTATGTGACGTCACTGAAAACCTATTAGTGAGTTGTCAATCAAGCAGTGAGTCACTAAAAACACTCCTCCAATATCCGTGAATCACTAGAGGTCAAAATGTCAGTTTGTGAGATCTATGTTTATGTTATACTACTATTTAGTTTACTTAAAGCTAAACTTTCTGAAAATGCCTTCCCGCTTTGTTAATGTGTCAACATGTAAAAATTTCAGAGCACCCACTAGAAAAAAACGCTCAGCAGTTGCTTGCTTAGATCTTTCGAAAGCATTCGATTTGATTGATCATAGTATATTACTACAAAAAATTAAATTTATAGGATTTTCTAATGACAGTATAGGTCTCATTTCTAGTTACTTGTATAATTGTATGCAATGAGTAAAACTTAATGAATCTTTTTCAGATTTGTAGTAACAGTGGAGTCTTACAGGGAACAATTTTGGGTCCCTTACTATTTAATATTTGCATAAATGATTTAGCTGATTTAACAACATTTGACGTTATGCAATATGCGGATGATACAATATTATTTAGATCTAATCAATCTCCCAAAAAAGCCATTCAAACTCTCGAAAAAAATGTACTTCTCTTTCTAAATATTTTGCTTCCTCTGAGACTAACTTTGAGTCCTTTGAAAACTAAATTTTGCATTGTTAAGTCAAAATTCTGCATCTACTGGTACTTCACAATATTAGCTTAATTTTAACGGCGTTCATATAAAGCAAGTTGAGTCCTTTGCATATATAGGACTTATTTTTACTCATATTTAAATTTTGAAAGCAGCACTCATATTTTTAAAGCGAATGGCCATATCGATTAAAGCAATAACTCAATTTCTCAAAAACTTCCAACTAATACAAAACTTCAATTCATTCATACTCTAGTATTGAGTCATTTCAACTATGCCAATATACTTTACACAGATATAAACCAATAATTCCTCTGAAAATGTCAGGTTCAACTAAATTGGGCTATCAAAATAGCAGTTAATAATCATACCTTTAATAAGAATAATGAATACAGTAAAATCTCAAACATATTTCTACATCCGCAATGTTATATCTACATAAATGTCCTAAAGACATTCTTCAAAATAATTAATAATACAATAATAAAAATACAATTATAATTTCCTATCAGCCATGGAGAAATTTCTATGTAAATATGGAAGAGCAGATTTTCTTTTATAATGACGGCAAACCTATTAAGGTTAGGATTTCTTCTGTTCATGTAATATAATAATTAGAAAAACCCTTCATAAAGACTCAAATACAATATTTAATTAACGTTTCTTCGAAATCCTTCATTGGAGAAACGAACTTCAATCGAATATGTGTTAAATGAATTTCCATAACTCCCTTAAGTGAGTTAGTGTTTCTTGGTGCAGGTATTTGCTCAGATGCTATTTCGAAGTTTCTGCAGACAAAATACAATGAGTTGGAACTTCTCGCAAACAAATTAGTAGATCTAGATGCTCATACTGCTTTTTTCTTGCTGAAGAATGCGTTGGGGATTCCAAAGTTATTGTACATTATACATATTTCTACATCCACAATGTTATATTTATATAAATGTTCTAAAGACATTCTTCAAAATAATTAATAATACTTTCCCATTTAACAAAATTGACTTACCTCCCCCAAAAGTAATTAATAAACAAAACAAAAGAACGCATTTAATTAAGCAATTAGGCATAAGAAGCGAATAATCAACAACCCATTTCTATACACAGCTATAAATAAATAGATTAAAAAACTTTAGGATTGATATTGAAAAACTATCACACCTTTAATATAAAAAGACTGAAATGGCGAGGTTATAAATTTTTGCAAACCTGATTACTCTATTAATAGAAACTAACATCGCCATAACCTAAGTTAATGATCATTATTAATTGTAAATATTCAAGCATAGCGTAAATATTTTCTATCACGTAGTAAAAATAATGAAATACTAGAGTGCAGCTCATGGTATTGACCATAGCGCTACTATATACATAGCTCCAAGGTATTGACTTAAAACATAGATATGTTTATGTGCGGTGCCACTAATGGGTGATATTTTAAATATGTTGTCCGGTAATCTTTCAAGTAAAATTAGATTGTTAAAATGACAACTCCCTGATTTATGTGATGTGTGAAATAAAGGAATACAAAACCAATAATGGAGTTTTATCTTTCAAGTATTTAGATGATGATTTTGCTTTATGAGATGGGTGAAATAATGGAATACAAAAATTATTGTAAAATTCGTAAATATAGTAACCTTAGAAAACGTTATAATATATATCACTAAAACATGGAAAGATTTAGCTTTCGGATTTTAACTAAAATAACAATAGAATTGGTTAGAACCTTAAAAAATGTCCCTAGAAATTATAATACTATTGGTCAAAATATTAGACATTTGTCTGTATTGAATCGAATTATTTCTGTAAATTTCACTTAAAGAGTTGTTGTATGCATTCATCATATGACAAATATGTAATCAAAAATAGAACGAAGTGATTGATGGCATCGTAAGTAAAGTTTGGTTTTTGTTTAATTCAGGTATTGAAAGAAAAATACTGTAAGACATAGGAATACATGATTAATTTTTTCCTTCTTCCAGCAGAGTTTATTTTCAATATTTTCAAAACAACTTCTTCCATAACAACCGTCAGATTGCTTGCACAAAAGTTACGCTATCGTAAATCTCGGTTTTCGCGGAACTAGTACAAACCAAGTCCCTTAAAATTATATCTTGGATTCATTCTAAGTCGGATTATTTTTATTGGTCCAAGTCGATCCGACTTAGGCGGAGTTGCCTGTATCGATCTTTCTTCTTTTTCTTCTTAAACCACTGCATGTTAAATCAACGATTTCTGGAAAAAGCTATCTTCAAAAAATATTGCAGCTTTATTGGGTCTCCATGCTTATATCATGTTTTCATGGTTGCGGCAAAAATATCAATGGCGGATTTAAAGAGACTGTGGGACTGCGGTTCTCTTACCTCCCCCCCCCCCCCCCAACCTCATAGGAAACCAAATATGCCGATTTGTGCAACACTAGTAAAACTATGTTTGGAAAAAGTGTGGAAAAAAAATCTAAATTAGTACCACCTTTTTTATTTCAAAAATGTAATAAAAATTTAATAAACTTTTCAAAGATTTGGCAAATTAAATTGCTACAAATTTTTTTAGAGCACATCACACATATTAGTAATAGATCTAACATACACCATAGTTAGCTAATCAATCATTTATGAAAACAAGTTACAGAACTGCTTCAAGGTATACCCAATTTGTAAATAGATTCAATACTGTTTCAGTAAATTTGTTAGGACACATTGTTTCCGACACAGGTTATTTGCATTAAATCGAAAAAATTCTCAAATTTGTATATATATATATATATATATATATATGTGTGTGTGGGTTTTGTAACATTAAGGTCCGATATTACCAGCAATAACAACGTTTTTGCTAAGTGTGGAGGAAACTGTAGACGCAGAAGCACTAGAGCTAAAGGAATACGTAGAAGCACAACCTAGAGGGTCACTAAGGAGTTAAGGAAGATAAGAATTGAGAGTGAAGGAAAGACAGCATACCAGCGTAGGATGGAATTAGAGAAACAAACAAGGAATAGGCAGAAGGCAATGCATGGAGAATACTGGAGGAACACAGAAAAATGTGACAGAGAAGAAAGCAACAAGTGGTTAAAGAAGGCAGGACTAAAAAGAGAAACAGAATCACTGATAATGGCAGCACAGGAGCAAGCAATAAGAAAAAACTGGGTGAAGAAGCATATAGACAGAAGAGTAGAAGTAAGTGATAAGTGTAGGCTATGTAAGAAAGAGGCGGAGAGAGTAGATCATCTGATAGCAGGGTGTGAGAAGTTGGCGCAGAATGAATATAAGTTCAGGCATGAGAAGGTGGGACGAATGGTACATTGTAGCTTGAGCAGGCAGCATGGGTTAGAAGCAGGAGACAAATGGTATGAGCACAAGCCACAGGGAGTCATAGAGAATGATAAGGATAAGATACTGTGGGACTTCAACATACAGACAAGCAGGTAATAGAAGCACGGAGACCAGACATAGTAGTGGTAAACAAAGATAAAAGATTGGGAACATTGATAGACATAGCAGTACCAAAGAACAGAAATGTAGAAAGCAAGGAGAAAGAGAAGATAGACAAGTACAGGGAGTTGGCAGAGGAAATAGAAAGGCTACGGAAGTTAGCGAAGGTTGAAGTAGTCCCGGTAGTTGTAGGAGCACTAGGAGCAGTGAGTAAGAAGCATAAGAGTTATTTGGAGGAGTTGGGAGTACTAAAGTGGGGAGGAGCGGTAGCACAGAAGGCAGCATTGTTAGGAACAGCTAGAGTCCTTGAGGAAAGCTCTCAGACTCCCTGGGAACTGGTGAGTTCCCCGAGCTGAGAGGGATACCAGCATAAAAGCTGTGAGAAGCAAAATAATAATAATAAATGACTTTATTTAGCCGCTGAAGGCATACACTACAAAAAAAAAACAAGCCAGGTTTTAATATATATATATATATATATATAT
>CABFPE010000043.1:2110191-2136305 GCA_900660155.1 Hofstenia miamia
AGGGGGGGGGGGGTGGTGGGGGTCAAACTTGCAGATGTAATCCGATTTCAACTGGAATCTGAGTAAATATGTTAGGTAAAAATTGTATTATATTCTACTATGTACAGCAAAAAAAGAAAGCTTGCGAATTTCAAAAAATTGATTTGAAAATATCCTCACCAACCCATGCAAATCAAATTAAACAATGAATGCTATAGAATTTTACTAAATTTTCTTTTGCAAAAAATCAAAAATACACATAATACACATAAATCAGTGTTAATTTTTCAAAGATTTGAGAATTTACAGGGTCAGTATTACACCAAAAAAGCAAATTGTTGCCACTAAAGTTTTTTCATTAAAACTGAAAGTAGTAAACATATTACAAAAGATTTATTAATGTTAAACGAGTAAACCTAAAAAGTGTAACCACCAAAAACCCTCAGTAATTTGATAAATTACGGGCTACTTATCAAACCCAATTGAATGCGCGAGTAAAGTAACCTAGCGAATGCTTTTATATAGTAGCTACACAAATATATTTGATCTAGCTTTTGTAATCAAACAACATATAAGCGTAGCTTATAAAAAAACATGTTCAAATTTACAATAATGTCATAAGCTCATACAAAGCAAATTTTTTACATAATTGCTGCTATACATAAATACAATCATTCCCAAACGCAAGCATCAAGGCAAAATTAGAAATCTAATAATTTTGAAATCAGGGTTGTTTGCTTTGATAGATTTGAATCAATTGTTTTAACTCATGTTTTAATTCAACTACATTTTGCATGGGTTTGTTGAATGATTTAAACTGAATTGGATACTCTGAAAAAATACGTTTTAAATTTATCTAAAACGTCTTAAATGTTTTTTCAATAAAATCATTCTCATGGCAACTTTGTTTTAAACACGCACATTTGGTATATATAATTGAAAGTAATTAATATTTAAAAAAATATATCGAAACCTTTGCTAACTGTACAACTGTCAATAGCTGCCAAGAGCAATTTCCTTTGTAAAGTGAAACAACGCTGGATATCTTTGTTAGATTTTGATGATTTGACTGAAGGATCCTTTGAAATGATGCCTGTTCCACTACAAGGTGCATCAACGAGAACACGATGAAAATTGTTTGAATGCTGCGGCATAAGAGCTCCATCCATGCACGTAATCACAACATTGGTAATACAAGCCCTTTGAATGTTGCCCATAATAGCCCTTACACGTTCAGGGTTAACATCATTTGCAACCACAGTTCCAGTGTTATTTAACATTTGCCCAATTTGACTAGTTTTCATGCCAGGAGCGGCGCATAAGTCTAGAATTTTTTCTCCAGGACGCGGCGCAAGGGCCATAACGGGAATCATTGAAGAAGCACCTTGGATAACATAGTGACCGGCTAAGTATTCTGGTGTTGCCCCCAGTGGAACCTTAAAATACAAACTTGATACATTTGCAATGGCTATGTGATATAATAGCAAGTGAAATATATAAGCAAATTCATAAGAATTAAATCACTACAATCTACTAAACAAAATCAATAATAGTTATAAATGAAAATATTTAGCATGAAGTTGCTCTTAAATTATTGGCATGTATATAGTTTGATAAAATAATATTTATATTCTTAAGATAATCTTTAAGATTTCTGCAACTGACTATGTTGTAGTAGTTAAATGCTTCTAATCTGAGAATTTACGAATCATGCTGTGAGGATCGGAAAATCAACAGATTAAAGTTTACCCAGGTTATATTTCTTACACGAAGAGTAAAAAACTGTTAAGCCACATAGCCCAAATAAAGTAAGATTAAAATACAATGTTTTCGCGTAATTGTCTGCTACGCATCTCTAGCTTCAATTTGAGCACACGATCATGGCTATAGCGGTGTTGATGATTTGTTTCTGAGTTTTATCATTTTATTGCCAATATCGATAGAACCCGTTCAACTAAAAACCTGAATTCCTGCATATATTGTATCTTTTAAACCAAATTGGAGAAGATTGGCATTCCAACTGTTATTCACCGAAACATAAGCATTCGTGAAAACAATAAATTACTTTATTAAGAAATTCTATTCAATTTTACTCTAAATAAACAATTTCGGAGGCGACTGCTTTACCTGCAGAAATTCTATAGCAAAACAATGATAAACCATGCCAAACTAATTATGCAATTAGATTGTGTTTTACCCTGTAATACACATCCATATATTTTGAGATTCTAGCTCTAAATTTCAAAGTGAAAAAGGATTGTGATTTTAGAATCCTGCACACATCAATTCAAAAGCTAAATTTAGTGATATATATATATAGGAGGAATTTAAATACCTGCGAACTGTAAACTATTAATCCAACTTTATTCCAATTACCCAAAGGATCAAGATTGATTCCTCTGTTAATGAGTGACTGTGCAAGATTCCTTCGTGAAGTTTGAATGGTATTAGTTCTGATAGTAATTGGTCTGGGCGATTCATTGGCTTCAAGAAAAGAAACAATATCCCGATAAGTGAATAAATTCATGAATTGGTCAATAAGAAATTCGTTATAGTCATACAATTTCATAAGGTCACTTTTTAGTCGAGCCAAAACACTTTTTCTACGAATGCCAGCTTCACTGCGGTTTTTAAAATCTCCGAGAGCTTCAACTGTATCAGCAATTCGCTGTTTAAGATCTTCAACTGAAACTTCATCTGTAGCGTTAAGATCATCAACCGTTAACTTAGATTCTTCAAGTTTTTCATCAACAGCATTATCATCATCTTCTTCATCGTTAAGATTCTTCGACTTCTTAATGCGTTTAATAGCTTGTTTTTCAATTTCCAACATTTCATTATCATCTTCATCGGTATTGTCTTCATCCTCAACTGAAAAGGAGCGAACTGAATTTTTACCTGAAAATGAAACACGTTTCCTCTTTGGCTTTAACCAGGATTTATTTTCGTCTGTAAAACCATTTGAAAGCGGTTTAGATTCAGCAGCCTTTTCAAGTTTAAGTTTTTCCCGAGCTTTTAATAATTTTTCACGTTTTTTTGCTCTTCTTGATTTTACTTCTTCTAGAAGGGCATCTTTGAGAACTCTTTTTGAAGCATTAGTCACCATTTTTAATGTTCTTTTTATACCTTTTTTCTTCCTACCCTTACCTTTATGTTTGCCAATATCTTCTCTGTTTTTTAATCGTCCCATTTTGAACTAATGAAAATTAAAATTAAAAACAAAATGTGTATATTTTGCAGTAACATATCTAAGTAAGGATAACAAAATTCATTAAAATTGAATCAAAAAACTAACAATTTCAGAATACTGAAAAATTTATACAATTGAACGAGTCAAATATTTTAGAAGAAATATATTTAAGATATAAATGGACAAGCGATGTTTCAATTATAAAGGTGGCAATTTCACTTCAGAGTATTTTTCCTTTTACAAAGCTCAAACTTAATAAAGACATTTAAGGGCACACACGGTGCGCCTGAATCCACTTTTCGTCGATGAAATTAGAACTCAAAATAGTTTTGCTGTATGGATAAGAGTAGGCTTGTAGAATTTGATTAAAACAAAAATGAAAAAAATCTATTGACACCTTTATGAATAATTTAATTTTAGTACTTACTATAAAGATAATTGGATTAATTTTATACTTTTTAATATAAGGAATAAAACAATCGATAATTCTATGAAGTGAGAAAGTCTGATTTATAATACTTATTATTTACCTAATTGGATTAATTTTATCCAAATAAAATTATTGGTGACAGCATCATTATCGTTTGCATTCTACTGATTGCGATTGCGCACAGTCCCATGCCATTACTTCAAAGACATTCGTTCAGTACGGTGCTTCACACATTGCAGTTCAGTATGCTGAACAGTGCAAAGAGATCACGACAAATACAGGAAAGCTGTGTTCCTGCTGTGTTTCAGCAAAACGAAAGTGAAGAGCACATTCTCTGTGGTTTCGACAAAGACGATGACAGGCTACCTACAGTGTTATGTAGTAACTGCTACACCATTGTGCACGAACATGGCAAACAAAATTTCACGCGCACAGTTACCCTCTTTGATCACACCTCATTCGCCGAACGCCCTACTCGATCTTCCTCAAACACCATCTGCAATTGCAAAATGTGTGAACACGCCAGAGCATCAACTGCCTCTAATCTCTTAGAGTCCTTCGTCGTTCTCGTCACTAGTAAACCAGAACCCAAAACATCCTGCATTCATAACCCCTGAAAATTTGTTTACACTGTTTTCTGGTTCTTGGGCGTGGAAAGCCGCATACATGTTCAGCAAACAAAAGACACGTCAATTTATTAAAGATCGCATCTTCCTCAGAACCTAAAAAAACTTGTTTTGTCGGTAGTGCTGGAGAAAAAGAGACAAGTGCTAGGCTCAGTAGATACATTTTTTTGCTTCGCCTAATGGTAGATGTGTAGAATTATCCACATCTTCACCATCTTCGTGTCCACCGATGAATTCTAATGATATGCACAGAATTCAAACAGAGATGAATTTGAGTACGAACCAAACTCATACGTTGAGATCTGCAGAAGAAGTAAATTTAAAAGAAAAATTAAAAAATTAATCACCGTTTAGATGGACATTAGTAACAACCAGTTCTAATGCGACGCCTAGCAATAGCTTCAGAAATGTTGTCTTTTGTCGTTTACTTGAAGATCTCAAACAGTGCATTGTCGATCAAAGAAATTATGACTCAAGCTAAATGCGCTTAACCATTGGTATTGATGTTGGAGGAGAATTTTTAAAAGTTTGCGTTACTGAGCAGTCGTCATTTTCTAGAATCGAAATTATCATGTCACAGCTGGTGTACATCACTACAAAGATTCTGCTGTCAAAAGTACTTTCATTTTGGCCATTGTCAAGGATATTCCAGAGAATTATAGAAACATACTTACCTTTTGGAATATTCTCAAGATTACAAATGATCCAGAAGCCTTAACCCGTGCTCTATGGATCTTGAGCTAGCAAATATTATGCCGGGACTCATGTCGACTCTTCGGCACACTCTTGCAGCTAGTGCGATGTCCCAAAAACTTATTTGGGAAAGAAAGGTCGACCTCACACCCTCGGAACCATCTGAGCTCAATACTGTTCCTTTGATACTCGGGTAAATATTTATCTCAAGCAAACACAATCCATCCACCTATCTATAAAAATGCTGATGATATCCAGATGCTGGAAATAATTCCACCGCCAGAACTGCATCTACATCTAAGTTCAGTCAACACACTGTAAAAACATCTGACGAACGCCTAGCCCCATTGTCATTTATGGACGGATGCTGTTCATGTTACTCATGAGGCTATACACAGTGGTTCTTTCAATGGCAACTCATGCCAAAAGTTGTTATAGAGCAATGATGTCTTGGAGGAAATCTCCCCAGCTGTGTGCAAAAACGTTATTCTGGCATTTTGCGCATTCAATGATGTCATTCATTCATGTTTTTCTAAAGATTTGAACCACAAATGCGTTCAGAAAATTGAGATTTTCAAAAGAGTGTATGAAAATGTGCACATTCCGTTTACGCCAAAAATTCCCGCGATATATTTTCACGTGGAAGAATTTTGCCACCGTCAGCAGACATGATTGGGCTGTTGGTCCAAACAGTCCTTTGAAAGCGTGCATTGCGACTTCAAATTTTCAAGGGAATAACCACGTTAAGCCCATCCATCACCTTATCAATGCAATTACAAAATTTGATATCCACTAAACAGTTAGAATTTCAAATCCAAATTGACTTACATTATGTTTTTGTCGTCGTTAATTAATATTAGAATAAGATAATTATATATATATAAATAATTATTAAATTATAATAAAATTAATAATTGTGGAGCTTATAATACGCGATAATAATAAAAATAAGTCAAGTTTTACGGCAGCGAGGACAGTCACAGGAGATGAAATAGGAGCAAATGGATGAGTAGGCGAAGTTGGAGAAGGGCTCAGCAAAGAGGAAAGCCATCAAAGATTTCTTGAAGCTCGGTGGTGTGGAACAAAGAAATCAATGGACTTGAACAAGAGAGTTTCACAGCGGACAAGGAATTAAAAGGAACATTACGGAAAAGGGCAAATAGCGAGGAATTAACTTTGCGGAGACGCAAAATGTCCAGTCCAATTTAAGTTTGCAGCAAGTTGAACTCCAAGATGAGTGTGATGAGAAGCAAAGTTCACAGGTAGAGGCAAATCAGAAGGGGGAGCCACAGAAAAGAAAAGGAAATACCACATGTCTTGGTAGTGCTAAAATCAAGCTGGTTGACAGAGGACCAAGTAGACAAGTGCCCGAGATCAGAAGAAATGTTAGAAGCACCAACCAAAATCAATAATCGCAGTGTCGTCGTCATACAACAGGCAAGACGAGTTGAAAACAGAATGAGGGAGGTCGTTAATGGCAACGAGGAGGAAAAGAACAGCAAACACTGAGCCGAGAAGGTGACAACATCATCAGAGCGAGTGAAAGAGGAATTAGAAAACTTAATGAAATCAAAAGGATCAAGGTGATTGGTCAGGTAAGACTGGAACAATTCGATGAAATCCACATCCAAACCAAGTAAACGTAACTTGTCAAGCAGAATGGAATGAGAGAGGCGATCAAACGCTTTTGAGATATCAAGAAAGATAATACAACCAGGATCATTACCATCAGAGTGAGAGTTACAGCAGACATTCAATGTGAGCGAGCATTGAATAGTAGACCTGACCAGACCAAGCAAAGGTAACAGAAAGATGAATTCTAATTAATGCGTATAGGTAAAGAAAAATATCACAGACGAAGAAGATAGACAGTCGAGTAAGAATAGGGAGGTGGGACTAGAACTTGGCGTGGGGGGCCTGAATATAATTAGACATTAACAGAAGACAAAATGTATACCTTCTCAAGAGCAGAGATATAATTGGGGGAGAAAAACAATGTAAATTTGCGTATTAGTGGGAACTAATCATGGAGGTGGTATCATGAACAACAAAAGAAGGAACATCTTCAGGACAACAAGGACCAGACAACTTGCAAGATTTAAGCATGAGAGAATTATCGTCGCTGATGACCATATCACAAAGTCGGAATAGCGGGGAAGCAGCAGGCGGACCAGGGCACATGGAGACAGGTACAGAGAAGTAAGAGGCAAAATACGCGTTAAACAGATCATCTTTTTCCAGGTCAGAGTGAGCAGAAAGAAGGTTCCATCTCAAATTGGGGAACTCAGGCTTGGAATGAAGAGAAAGCAGGAAGGTCCTACTAAAGCTGCAACAGATCCTGAATCCCGAAAAATATCTAAATATTGTGACATTGTTCAACAAAGCTATATATTTCAACCCCTAGCTTTTGAATGTAAAGGCGGTGCAGGTAAATTAACTGAAGACTTTATTTCCCAACTTGGCAAGTGCCTAATATTTACATCAAAGGAACCACGTGCGGCAGAGTATTTTAAATAAATTTTAAATATTATAATTCAGCACACAAATTCCGCTTGCATTTTGGGGACAATAGAAGATGAATCTTCATTAGAAGAATTGTTTTATGTCTTCTAGAAAGATTGGACATTAAGGAAAAAAAGAATATTTAGGAAATAATTACAAACATCAACTTGCTCAAGTAATAAAAACCTTTTGATTTCATGTCAAGGAAAAGACAAATGCTAAATTGAAGAACAAAGTGTTACAGGGATGACGTCCAGAAAATAATGCAAGCCCGAGTAAAAAGCAAAACATATGGAGTTCATTAAAAAAAATTAGGTATAATAAGCGAATAATGAAAAACTCATTTCTAAACACAGCTATAAATAAATGGATTAAAAAAGTTTAGGATTGATATTAAAAATACTTTTACACTTTTAATATAAAAAGACTGAAATGGCGAGGTTATAAATTTTTGCAATCCTGATTATTCTATTAATAGAAACTAACATTGCCATAAACCAAGTTATTGATCATTATTATTTGTAAATATTCCTTGTTTTGTTTTGTTATATTTTGTTTGCATTTCTTTTCCTGACTCTTTCAGAATTGTTATCAGTATTCTTTATTGTTCAATTTCTGAATATAGATATTTCTACTTTTTCTTTTAATTTAAAGATAATGTTAAATGCTAAAATTCTTCAAGAAAAATTGATATTTAAAGGTTTCCAATCACAGATCAAATTGAGTGGAAGAAAGGTTGAAAGTTTCAGGTTGTTCTGCCAAACGATTCCTAGAAAATATTACACGATTAGGGCGCAAATCTTTCCCCAATTATGTTTGATACATATTTGGTTACATTACAATTTGAATCTCATGACTAAAAATTGGTACATAGTGACGCATTTTCTGTCTTAATTTTCTAGTTGAGCACTTTCAATGTAAAGCTAGTTTTGCGTAATGAATAGAATATAATCAATTTTAATTACAATCATGGTTCAGAAAATTATGAATACTTTAAAAACTATTAAATCTCCTGAAAAACCAAATCCATATTAGGAATCTACGATAAATTTTATATAAAACATGATAGATTTTAAAAAATCATTTTTTTCAAAAGCACATATTAGATTTCTAATATAACTGAATTTTCTATATTAGGAAGGCTATGAGATATTTTTTTGTCATTATAAATTTTGTAATCTAATAATTTTCAATTGGTTATCAAGAGTAAAACAACTCAAATCTATTTACCAAATGCTTAAATTTTTTTGCTCTCTTCCTATATAACTTATATTGGAAAAAAATTTTTGAAAAGTAACATTTATTAGGCATGTTTAGGCCTGTCATCACTGGAATTATTAACTTTCCTACAATAGAATTCACAAATTATATCAAATATATTCAAAAGATTTACAACACCTACTAGATTAAAAAATATATAAATATATCTAGTCAATTTTGCTTAAACACCTGATTATTAACATAGCAGACTTGTAATAAATGTGCTTTAGCAGCTTTCAAAAAATCATAGCCTGTTGAACCGAGCTATAATTTTGAGTCTCATAGTGGATTTAGCAACCCTCTAAGAGTTTTGGAAATATTTTTAAAATAGATTTGGAAATAGAAGCAAATTTCATTTCCATATACAATCCTAATACGTTACACTAACATTGCGAAATTAGGAATTTCGTGAAATTCGTAAAATTTCAGTGAATTTGTGAAATTGCTATTTTAATTAAGGACCTCATAAAAACAATAAATTCGGGAAGATGGAGTAAATACAGAAAATAGTGAATTATTCTATAGTTTTCCGAAAGTTAGGTAATTGAAATAGGAATTTCACAAATTCCCTGAAATTTAGGGTAGGTGTGTGAGTAAATTTAGTAGTACAATGTATCAAGCAAATAAATATATATGAAATGTAACATAATTAGAAGAACATAATTAAAACATGTATTAAGTTAAATTTTCATTAGATTCTGAATTCTCATCACTTTCCGAAGTACTGTCATCTGACAAATCGGGTTTTTTGACAGTTTTCTTTGCATTTGAGAGTTTTTGCAGTTTGCAAATAAAAAAACCGTCCATATTGTGAGTGTGTGGATATAATCGGCGAGCATGCTTCATGTCAGCAGTAAACTTTTTGCCTCGATAGCTGAGAAAACCATTCACGCCTTGATCAACACCCAAAGGAACAATTTTACAATCTCTCTTACGTAAAGCATATTCGATAACATCCTCATTTTCTTCAATGAGAATACTGCATGTTGAATACACGACGTATCCACTGCCTAAATGAAATAGTTTCACTAACACTGAAAACTCAATGTTTTTAAAACAATTAACTAAATTTCATCAATAACAATGGTTCCAAGAAAGGGTTAACAGTAATTCTTAGGGAAATACTGAAAATACCTTAATGTTGTATCAATTCAAACTAACAAGGATAACTATCTTTTTTCGACTACGTTTCATCTAAGAATGCGCAAATAGTAGTTTAAAAATATTTTAGAAGCTTTGTTGAGGTTCTAAAAGGATACTTCGATTGTTTATCATCAAACTCATAATTTTCAAGCAAGAATTGGGAATTATCAACGCTTATATTAATTTGTTACTTAACCATTATGCCATTAGTTTAATACATACTCTACAGAAAAGCAAAAAAGGAAAAAAATTTAAACACATGTTATCATCAATGCATTACAGAACCCCCAGTTCCTTTACGATGCTACTACAAGTATGTTTGACAGTGAAAACATCTATAATATTACAATAATTGACTCGATTTTGTTGTGATTCTATGTACTCTTTTGCATTAGGTGTTACCATGCTTTGAATGTGTATATAATATTAAATGGTTAATTAAAAAGTGTCATATGCTAAAATTGTGAATAAAAATCATTTTACCAATGTATGATGATCACATTTGTTACATATTTCGTTCCTAAAATATTAAAAACACAACATATGGCTTGTTTAAAGTTTATTCATTTATTAAATATCTAATACAATCCATTGAAATCCTCGTGCATAGCACGGGCAGTTTCTTAGTATTTCTAAAATTAATTCTCTTAAGGCGGAAACATTCGATTTTCTAAGAATGCTGAAACAGTTTTTATAGTACTATTTAAATATTTAAATAATTCATTGTAATTAAAGTTATGTGCTACAACTATATGGCTGGTGAAAACGAAAATTGAACATTGCTATAAAAATTACTCAGAAAAATCTATCTTGACAAAATTTGAAAATTTTGTTGTGGGCATAAATTTTTTTTCAACTTCAAAATTTAATCGTTCTTTGCTCCCCATTTTGAAGGATAACAATCTGAGATTTTTAACAATATGGATGTTTTAGGTACCAATGAACATACCCTAATCAAAAAATCCCACCTATCTTCAAAAATTCTAATATAATGGCATAGTACGAATCGTTAATACGTGCCCATTAGTAAATACGATTGTGTAAAATACAGTATAAAAAAGTCTTGTCTCAAACAATGAGTGAAGAATCTGAAGCTTTTAGAGGTACTACATTTATGCGTGTTGGACATATTTCAAATATGATATTTGCGTAGTTAGAAATCATAGTCCACCCCATTACATAAATGAAATGCTTAAAGTTTACAATGAAAGATCCTCACAGCCAATATATCTAGTACATGCATCTGCAAGATTATACTCTCAAAGTAACTAAACTTCTACCTACAAGTACTATGCAATATTTTAAAGAACTTCAATCTCTCCTTGCTTATTCTGCAAGGCTAACAACGTTCGGTTGTACTAAACCTGTCAAAATGAAAAAGAATTGTACAATCAGCCAAAAATCTGAAGTACTAAAACATGGAATTACTTCGGATTGTGCAAGACAAAAGGGAGGAGGATTCTACCGTTTTTAATGGAAGATTTCTTTCTTGCAAAATGTGTTATGCAACATACACGACCACATTAGAAATTGGCAAGGACATTGATCAGGTACGCAAACTCTCATTTCCTGGTATAAATTGCCCCATAATAAAGAAACATTACCAACTAACGAGAAGCCAATGTTGGACGAAAAGTCACTTTACATTGTTGTTAGGAGATAACTCATTTTCAAATCTGCTGAAAGCTCTAGTCAAATTGATTTGTTGCAATGTGGCGTGAAAATAGGTAAACAACATAGTAACTTTGTCATTACAGAGCCATTAATTTGTAGCGTGGTTATCGTTGAAAATTGACATACAAACTAAACCTTACTTGACAATACTAATACGTTTCAATCTTGCATACCTTAAGAATCACGAATAAACTATTAAAGACTTAATTACTCATATAGGACAGTTTCCCGGTTAGAAATCAATTGACATTTTCGTATTTAAATTATTGGAAAAACATTCATGTAATATTATTTAGAAAATTATTACACACCATAAGCAATGCTACTCAGTAGCAACTAGAGAAATGGGGCACAAGCGGTCTGAAGGCCCTTGAACTATGTTTAAAAATCTCATAAAGCGAAAGCTGTTGCGAATTTTTCACTGAATTATGACATGCGATTTATCCTTGATTGGTGGGGGAGAAGCTACCAATTAAGATATAAGAATGGACACAAAGTCACACATTATTGATTTCAGTTTCAAATTGGAAAAAAATTATGTCAAAAACACCTAAATATTATTTGCATTATGCTTGTCAGACTGGGGTCAAAAAAGACCCCACACGACTTTTAGCTAGTAATTTTTCTTCTGACGATTAACCGTTAAAAATGAACAATTTATAGAAAGCTCTAACTTTGTAGCATAAATAACTATTGCGTACAGTCGTGGCCAAAAGTTTACGAGCACAAAATATTGCGTCAATATTCAGGGTTGGCATGCAAGCGTGCTGCTAATTTGTCATTGTAAATAAACCTGTAAATAAACAATTGTAAAACGACAGCCAATCAGGTGCGATATCCGCCTGAGGGGGAATTTGGGTCACATCATTGAGTTAGCAATGGGAAGGAAGCAAGACCTGCCCACTGAACAGCGCGCTCAGATTGAGATCTTGTGGAAGGAAAAATTAAGTGAAAGAGGCATTGCCTCGCAAATGGGAGTGGCACCATCAACTGTGCATGCCACAATCGTTCGTATCTCAAGCATTGGAGGCTACAGTTCTTGAAGAAGATCAGGTCTACCAAAATCACTCACTACGCGGGCAGAAACACATCTCATTAAGATGATCAAAAAGTCACCTCGATCATCTTCCACGCAACTCCAGGCTCAACTGCCTCCTAATAATCGATCATTAACACGAACAATCCGCCATGTCTTGTTCAAGAAATGATTTAAGAGTTAGCGACTTTCGCCAAAGAATATCCGAGATCAGTTAGCTTTTTGCAAGAAATACAAGAACTGGTCAATCGAACAGTAGCGGAAAGTTCTTTTTTCGGATGAAAGCCAGATCTACCAGTTTGGGACAGTTGTCAGATATATGAGAAGGCAGAAAAATACACGATTCTGGAATAAGCAAATTGTTTCCACAGTCGAGTGACAGGCAAAGGTAATGGTTTGGTCCGGCATTGCAGCGCATGGCCGTGTACCACTTCACGTACCCCCAAAATGACCCTCAATTGTGCCAGATATTTTGAAATCATGGAGAATAAGCTGGAAAATTGGATGGATAGTATGGGATGTGATATCTTTCAACATGATGGCGCACAATGCCACATGGCGAATGTAGTGAAGAGGTGGCTCCGTGTGAAGAACATCGACATTCTGGGATCATAGTCAGGAAATTAACCAGACTTAAATGTGATCGAAAATTGTTGGGTGTTGCTGAAAAGAAAAGTTGCTGCACGTATCCAACATCGACACCCAATTCGATACAAATCATTAAAGAAGTTTGGGCAACTGAAATGACTGCAGACGTGGCCTACGTAAAAGACGGCCTGGCGATATGCAGACTGACATTTTAAAAATGAGGCGGAATTAATTGCATACACAACGTGAGCGAGAAAGGAATTCGTCGCCCTCTTGCGGAAGGTTATAAATTCATTAGTGTGCTTGTGTTTAATTACGTATTCTTCTGCGCAGAGGTCAGTTTTGCAGTGTTTGTATTGCATCAATGGTTCGAATGTGTTCAGCACCGGGCTGTCGTTCGGGTTATAATAATGTTACAACCCTTACCGCATTTTCTTTCCCAAGAGATGACAAACTACGGGAAAAATGGATTAGATCAATGGCCAGAAAAGACTTTATGGTCACAAAGTACAGTAGTATTTGTGAAAAACACTTTGAAAAAGAATGCTTTCAAACAACAAAGTTAGGAAGGAAGAAACTTAAACCAAAATCTGTGCCTACAATTTTTGAAATTCCCAAATGCTGTCAAGTAAGTTTTTCATGTGTTTCCAATTGTTCAATACGTAATTTTATTTTGGTAATTTGAATGCCAGCCCTAATTGAATTAAAATTGTTTATATATGTTTATAAAGTGCGTAAAAAAGATGCACAAAATTACTAAACAAACTTACAGAATAGTGGGACAATATCAAAGTATTAAGGATTCATTAAATTTAACACAATAGTATCATTTTGTTTTCTTAGGAAAATGTTTTACTACATTATTATGTTTTGTAATTTTGGCAATATGCTACCCTCTATTAATAATCTATATCTGAGATAAACAAATTTTTACCAGGACTATAAGAAGTGTTTTTAGACCACAATTCCAAAAGAACGTCGTCCTCCTGCCATTCGAAATATTAGTACAGATGAATTGCCCATATTCAACAAAAAAGACTTTATCAAATCCCTAGACGATATTTCATCTAATGATTTTCCAAATGATTGGACAAAAGATTATAGTCTTGGTAATCTCAGAATTTACCATCTCCTACCAGAAATACCAATTGTTAAAGAAGGTATCATCGTTCAACCCAACTTATCTGTAAAGTTATTTATTTCAGGTAACTTTGTTCCTAGTCCTCCTTGGCTGAGGGCTTGCAAATCTGGAAAAATTTCTCGCAAATCACAAATTACTGAGTTATGTAGCTATCTTTCTAATTTTGATAAACAATATGATCTATTGGATGATCTCAATGCTCGTCAATATTATTCAAAATCCAAGTTTACATCACGTATCATCCGTTTTTGTTTAATTATTAAGTTTATTTCTTCTTCAGCTTATGAGGCATTAAGAGAATATTTACCTTTACCGAATGCACGGTATTTACGTACGTTTTATTCAGGAAGTATCGATTTGATCAAATATCTTGAAAGTAAACGAGAAGAGTATCCGAGTAACTCTGTTATTGACTGCTGCATATCTTTTGATGAAATGTATATTCAGCGAGATATGAGATATACTGGAGAGAATATTATTGGAGTGAATGAATCCTTAGAATTTTATCAAAGTATTTATTGCTTCATGGCAACATTAATTAAATCTGGTGACTATTTTGTTGTTAAAAGTGTTCCATTTATACACTTAACATCTGAAATTTTAGTTAAAGAACTAAAAGAAGTAATTGAATTGCTTATGTCATGTGGATTTAGAGTTTGTTGTTTGACTTGTGACAATAGCCGTGTTAATATTTCTACTTACAAAAAGTTGCATACAGACTATGGAATGCATTCCGATTTTACAATTGAATTTCCCGAGGGGAATAAAATTAACTTGACATACGATGTTGTGCATTTAATCAAGTCAGTGCGCAACAATTTCTTGAGCTTTGAAACCTTTACTCTTCCGTCTTTGTCAGTTAATATCGATACATTTGCAGTTTCACTCGCAGAAAAGGGAAAGGCTACTTTTAAATCATTGCAGAAGTTATTTGACCAATAAAAGCACAATGTTTTGAAAATGGCTCCTAAATTGAACGAAGCTGTTCTATTTCCNATCATACCACGAAAATTACTACACGTCTTATCCAATGTAGTGCTAACATATATTTCAATAATTTGCAAAAACATAAAAGAAGTGAAGTTCTGTCGTCAAAGTCAAAGTTACAAAGTTTTAAACTAGCTACTTCTATGAGGAAAAAGTGACTTATTAATTTGTTCGTGTTCATATGATTTGTTTTTGTAAAGTACGGTTTATATTTTAGGTTATTTGTATTATGCAGTAAAATGTCTTCCTTGTCTTTTATTAATTTTGATACCGCTTACAAGCTTTCTCTATAAATTTGCAAATTAGAATTGTCATTGAAATAGTAAAAGTCCGCCTCATTTTTTTATTGGCAGTCTGAATATCGCCAGGCCGTGATTCTCGTAGGCCATGCTGCAGATTATTTCAGAAGTTTGATTGATTCCATGCCCCAGCGCATTGAGGAAGCACTGAAAGCAAATGGCGGACACACTAAATACTGACCCTTCATCTCTATTTCTTTTGTGATTTGCTATATTTAATCGAATAATTTCTTAATTTGAACTTTTCTGACTGCTCCACTACCAGGTCTTGTGATAATGCGCAATCACTTAAAGAAACTTTTGACCACGACTGTATGTTTTACTGCAAGTATTTAATTTTTTGCATAGAGGGAAATAGTCTAAGTGGTTGTCTATTGGTTGTGGTGGCAGTCAAAGGACTTGGACAGGTCCATTTTTGTGGAACGTGAAGTTTAGATTACTGGATAAGGTGGGGACTAAATCGAATCTGGTTTCGTTTGCAGATAATACTAAAGTAGTATGTCACATATTGGTTAGCGATCTTGACATTTATTCTTCTAGTTGTAGTTGTAGAATGCCATCTCAAATTGAAGAAAATAACGTTAAAAATTTGTAGCAAAAAAAGAAATCCATCTAAATAGAGCGAAGTGTTTGGAGATAACAGTTCAGTCACCAAAATGTTGTCACGGTTATTTTGCGAAACGTAATTCAGTGAAGCCCATACTCACTGTCCTAAACTCTGCCTCACATAGAAAGATCCTTGGTATAACATTTCAGCAAAACATGCAATTTGATTTACACATTGAGGATTTATTGAAATCTCTTAGTAGTATGCAATACGTTCTGAATAAATCTCAAAAGGTCAGGTTTCTCTCGACATGATGTAGATCGTGTATTTAAAGCTTTGTTTATTTCTAAAATAGAGTACGGATTAATGGTGTATGGTGTAGATTTAAAGCACTTAAAATGTACACGCTGTGATGGACAATGCCGCATTGGCGGTGGTGCCCTAATATATAATCATGTCTAATTAAGGTGTGTTTACAGCTTATCAATGAAGTATAATATTTCGCAATCGAGTGCTCAATTAGCACAAATTCAGCTGTAAACAGCTGTGAAAGACGATCAATTAATAAAACTAATGAAATCAAAAGAATGCGTAATCAAGCTTATCAATTGCGCTAATACTGCTGTAAATACTTGAAAGACGATCATATTTCCACAATTAAGATGAAAGACGTGATCAAACCACTTTTGATATTTCGTCTTTCATTCCTTTCATAATTAGTCATTACGCTAGTGTAAACATGGAATCAAATATATTATTCGAAACTAGGCATGCAGCAGGACAGGATCACGACCCAATTGCTTGAAAAAGTTAAAGAATAAACGTTTCTGTAGGATGTCGCTAATCCCAAATGTTTTGAATTATAAGATTTAATTGGGATTAGTCGGCTGTAAACGCTGTATCAATAACAAATAAAAGTGTGATAAACAACTTCAATTAAGCCGCTGTAAACAGCGTATCAACAAAAATGGAAAATCCATTGAGCATAAAATTAAAGACATTCCTATAGACATCCAAGCGGTTTTTACAGCATTTCCTGGCAAGAAAATCCTTATGTGCTGTCTATACATCCCACCAAGTCTACCCCATGTTAAAAATGAGAGCATCTGCCATTTTATTATAAACACAGTCGATTCTATTCTGCTTACATACTCTGATTATATCCCAATCATATGTGGCGACCTCAATCTAGCTTTCATTGGTCAAGAACTCCAAAATCTTTGCATATCGGTTGATTTGTGCAACCTTATTACTTGTAAAACCACGAGAAACTCCTCACTTGATGTCTGTCTTTGTCCAAGTAATCTAAGTTACCGGTATGCTGAGGTATCGAACTTGCCCCTCTGGGCAGCTCCGATCATCACGTCTGCTTCATCGAATCTTTGCATGTGGACTCCCATCCCAAACGTCTTAACAAGGTACTGGACTTACGCCACAGTAATCTATGCCACTTCATAGATACTTTGGAAAGAAGCTCAATCGATATGGTAAGCGTTATCCAGGACATCAATGGTAAAGTTGAGCACTTTTACAACTGTATCTCCCATGCTATGTCTGTGATCCCCTTCCGCCATGTTCAAGCTTCTGATGCAAGTCCCCCCTGGTTCTCTAAGACTGTACTTGATATAATTGACAAAAAGCAACAAGCTTTTAACCAAAACGATACTTACAAACTACGTCATTTCACAGCAAAACTATCTGATGCCATCATAAAGGCCGAGAAGGGTTGTCTTCAGTCCTGTTCAGGAGCACGCCCATCCTGGGCGCTGTATAATTCCTTCACTAAAGGATGCTATAAGCCAAATATTAGCAATATCCTAGCGAAATGCACCTCAATTAAAACCGCACTCAATGATATAGCTGCAAAATTCCAAGGCTCCATGGTTTATGGTGACAGCATTCTGTCTTCTCATCCTGTTGTCTCTGCAAATAGCTTCGCTTAGACTAGCCCGTTCGCAGTGCTAAAGTACCTCGATGGCCTCAAAAACGCTGGTACTGGGGCCGATGGTATTCCAAACAAAATTTACAAGAGCGCCTCTCACTTGCTGAACTTTTGTCTAATATCGTTAATACTTCTTTCCGCCTGAGTTGTGTTACGAGAAAGTTCAAGATTGCTAATGTCATTCCTTTGCCAAAAGTGAGCACGCATGACATCGGTGATCTTCGTCCGATATCTCTTTTATCAATTCCCTCGAAGTGTCTCGAATTCATGGCTCTACGTAATCGTAAACCACGGATCGTTCTGCTGATTGACAAAGCACAACAAGCTTATTTGAAGGGAATGTCTACATGTACAGCTATGATTCGGCTCGTTGACGAAATTACTCGAATTCTGGATGCAGGAGATGACGTACTGCTACAGGCTTTCGATCTAAGCAAGGCCTTTGACACTGTCCCTCACAGCCTACTTTTATTGAAGCTTTCTAAAAGCGGGTTTCCAATTTCCTTTGTGAACTGGCTATCTGACTATCTTACAAACCGGAGCTTCCCTGTATCACATTCCGGTGTTTTTAGCGATTTCTTGCCTGTCGTGAGTGGAGTGCCGCAAGGATTCCTGATCGTGCCTCTGCTCGTAATTTTCTACATCTCTGATTTTTCAGGTATTCATGGTCTGCTGATCAAATTCGCGGACGATATGACATCAATAATCAGGTTGACAAAAAANACAAGAGCGCCTCTCACTTGCTGAACTTTTGTCTAATATCGTTAATACTTCTTTCCGCCTGAGTTGTGTTACGAGAAAGTTCAAGATTGCTAATGTCATTCCTTTGCCAAAAGTGAGCACGCATGACATCGGTGATCTTCGTCCGATATCTCTTTTATCAATTCCCTCGAAGTGTCTCGAATTCATGGCTCTACGTAATCGTAAACCACGGATCGTTCTGCTGATTGACAAAGCACAACAAGCTTATTTGAAGGGAATGTCTACATGTACAGCTATGATTCGGCTCGTTGACGAAATTACTCGAATTCTGGATGCAGGAGATGACGTACTGCTACAGGCTTTCGATCTAAGCAAGGCCTTTGACACTGTCCCTCACAGCCTACTTTTATTGAAGCTTTCTAAAAGCGGGTTTCCAATTTCCTTTGTGAACTGGCTATCTGACTATCTTACAAACCGGAGCTTCCCTGTATCACATTCCGGTGTTTTTAGCGATTTCTTGCCTGTCGTGAGTGGAGTGCCGCAAGGATTCCTGATCGTGCCTCTGCTCGTAATTTTCTACATCTCTGATTTTTCAGGTATTCATGGTCTGCTGATCAAATTCGCGGACGATATGACATCAATAATCAGGTTGACAAAAAAACGCCTTCATCAATACCGATGAAATCCTACTTGATAAGTATTGCTCTATCAACTTTCTCTTGCTGAATAAGAAGAAGTCTGTCCAAATGATCATCTCCACACGCAAGACCAATAGAGTCTCACACACACTCCCCGATGTCGACATCCCCGTTGTTGACAATGCCAAAATACTGGGCATCATAATTGACTCTAATCTTAACTGGCATTACCACTTTGATACAGTCATGAAAAGAGCAGCGCAAAGGTTTACGATCCTTAGGCAGTTGAAGCCTGTATGTAATGAAGACGCCCTTCCTAACATTTTTAACTGCACTGTAGTTTCGCTCTTTGATTACTGTGCTCCATTGTTCGTAGGTCTTGGCGACACGCTTAATGTCAAGATTCAAAGAATTTTTTCACGTGGTTATAAGATTATTACTGGCAGTGAAATCAATGCTCTAAACTACGTGGCTAGGAGACAGGAATTGGCCGTCAGACTTTTCACTAAGTCATCACTCAACTCACACTGTCTTAACGATTTGTACCCTAAGCTCCAGCCAAGATCTGGTCGTCTCAAAGTGGAATTCTAGCGTCTGTCATTGCGAAAGTCTCAATTTTTCGCTTTTATGACTCTTTTAATCACTAAAAATTCTTAGTTTTATTACGTTTAAGTTTTATTTTTGGTTTTATGTGCACATGGTTCGTACCATTCTTCTATGTATTTGCATTTTTTATTGACTAGAAGTGAAAATATACGTGTTTCTTCTTCTTCTTCTTCTATTAAACGGTTTTTGGATAAAGCATATAAAATAAATGCAGAAGATCTTAGATTATGAGTCCCACCCATCTTATGATCTTTCATTATTCATAAATCAGAAGAATCGTATCATTCCCTTTTCTTACGTCAGTTTTTTCCATATAGATTAATTTTCAAGCATTAAAAATAGATTAATAAAATTAACGCCTGTACTTAGTGTTAATAAAAAATTATCTTATCTTATCTTGTCTAGTTTATGTTAGCAAAGCTTGTTTTAGACAGAATGAGTTTGAATCATATGGCTAAACAAAATGCTCTAAATGTCATTGATGTCTTATTCGACGATTCAGGTGATTTTGTCTATGATGATCAATATGATTCTAATGTGCATGATGGTGAATGAGGAGCTGTGTGCACGGACACTAATTGGTAATGAACAAGATGATGATGTATTGTATGGCGACTAACTTGAAGGTTGAATTTATGGTAGCGATAACACAAATTGCGAAGATTCTAATGAAGAATACAAATAAAATCTTCAACAGACTTATGAAAACAGTGGCTCTCAGAGATGAACGGTCTTCTACAACAAGGAAGAGGAGGAAGTCGCAACATTTTCACCAAGTTCGTTTATCAATAGAGTGAGGTATTCATCTAATTGATGAAGAAGTTTTACTCCCGATGTTCTTGAGTGATATACTCAATGCGGAAATTGAAGCGTATTTTGCACTACAGTGTTGGGCGGGAGCACATCACTCACAATATTCATCAACAGTAGAATTGTGGAATAAACACGCACACCCGCTATTCCGTAGAATAGTGCTGCTAAATTTCTTGCATTTGCTGAGGTGTTACTTGAATTTCATTGCTGCGTGAAATTCCTCCAATATATCAGAATCTTTTGAATTTGGAGGCATGTTGGAAAATACATCTTCAATTATATTGTCTATATCGGAAATGATTCTTTGAATTCTAAAGTTGCACAGTTCTAAAATTAGGTCGCGATATAACAATAGATAATTGGTCCTAAGGCGTTTACCTAGTGAATAAATCACTACAACACAATACAACATATGTTGGAACACTCAGATAAGCAAAATTTGTGCCTAAAGAAAGCTTCAATTCGATAAATGTCAGTAGAGGTACGCAATAAATGTCTAGTTTCATTTTGGGATGAAGGCCGCCGAACAGTTTTGCTCATTCATTTGTTTCTACCTGATCGTAGCCTTTCAATGCCAGATCAAAAAACCGATAATGTCGTTTTTAATAATATGGTAAAAGGTGGATTAGAACATTTTCATAAACAAAAAAGTGGCGTTTTGCGTGTAAATAAAAATGTTGGTGATGTGCAACATTGTTGATGTAGCCTGCATAGACACCGAGTCCATCCCATCCAAACAAAGGCATGGCAACTCACATTCATCCACAAGGCATCAAGATTTTTTGAAAAATGTTGGCTATGCGCATTTAAATTCCAAAATGTATGTTGGAGCATAGAACACTGCAACAAGAGTACGATTTGTTATGAAGGCCGTTACAAATTATCAATTGTTACTACCGATGAACTACACACAGATTTTCTCCAAAAGCAGAATACAGGTTATTTTGGGCGAAGTGTGAAAGTCATGTGAGGATAGCACTGCATACGAATATGAAGAATAGTTTTAACTAATTGAGATAATTATTGTGATTTCTACTTAGCAAAAGTTTTCTTTATTTTTAAACATGAGTGGTCAACACTCTATAATAAGCAAACTTTAATAACATAATATAAGGCAAACATTTTCTTGCCGTTAGCAATGTTTTCACAAAATATACCTTAGTACCATTGGCGTTGCTGAAGGGGTTAAGTCACACCGAGCAGCCAAATGGCAATAAAAATTTTTATTCTCCAAAAAATAAAAATAAAGCATATTATAATGCATTTTAAACAAATGTGGGGCCCAAGTCTGGAATTTGCAGTCTTTTGGGGTCCCAACATATCAAAATAACAATTATATAAATATAGCAAAAAATGGGACCCAAAATTAAAAAAAATCATTAATAAACAATTTTAGACAATTTTGCAGACCCAGTAATTATGCATCTACAAAATATTTAGTAAAAAGCATCTATGATACACCAAAACGGTTACTGAAAATTTAATACATAAAATTGGGATGTTGGGCGGGGACACTAAATGTGCTAAATGAATGCCGTCTACTCAAAGTTAGTGTAAAAAATTAATGAAACTTTTTCACGAAATGTCAATTCCCAGGTCGTAAAACGACAGTTAAGAGTGAGGATTTTCAAATATTAGGCTCGCTTCACAACACGGTAAGCGCGTGATGCGGGGCGATAATTGTAACGTCCATTAGGTCACTTCATAACAGCACCGTGACAGCTAATTGGTTTATCAATCCCTCCACTCTTACGCGCTCACCGGGGTACATGCTACAACATTCCTTGTTGTGAAGTCTCGTACACGTGTACAAGTGTACAAAAACATTTGGATGAAATGCTAAATTAGAATATATCAGCATACAGACTAGAAATATATTTCCGAAATAATTAGCAAAAATTTAAAACGCAGAAGTAGTAGGTGAAGCTTGCTTACAATATATGGAAAAACAATTTTGCACTATACTCATGTTTAGAAGAAAAATTGTTCANTCATACATATGACTACTGTATAGTTAATATTGGTTAAGTTATTGTGTTGTGTTCAAAATTAAGAAATTAAGAAATATTTAGAACTATGGGTGCGTTCGCGATCGCAAACCGGCACAACTGAATAGTTGGCTTTCAGTTGTCAACGAATTCGCGATAGCATTCCGTTGTTTACCAACCTATTCGCGCAATCCACCGGTTTTGCACTCAGCGTCAACTGGNACAATATATGGAAAAACAATTTTGCACTATACTCATGTTTAGAAGAAAAATTGTTCAAATGCATCAAATATTTAGAGAAAAGTATATTAATATATACATTTATATAATAGTGTGATACTGAAACAGTGAACAAACAACAAATTTACGAATTTTTGTATAAACAATAATAAAATTATTCACAATATAAGGTACACGTTTTTTTATAAGAAACCAGTTTATAAGAAACCTACATGTAGAATCTCAAAAAATTAAGAAACTTTTGGAACTACATTATATGACTACTTTCCAAATAAGAAACTTTTTTTCATACATATTTACATTTCTTTTTCCGTGGCAAAAGCTGTAAGCCATCATCGTTTATCTAAAAGAAGTCATCGCATTGCAGAGAAAAAAAATTGATTCGAACGAAAAATCGAATGTTTTCATTTCTCAAGTATGTATTTGTGCATTTGTCAAAAATACTTTAAAACAAAAGCTGGTTTGACAATGCATCAAGCTTGGTGCAAAAAGGTGGTTTCTGTAAAAAATAAACCGAACTTAAAACCTGTAGTATTTTCCAATACAACAAATCATATTGAGAAAGAGGTTGCATCACTTGTGGATGAAATATTGGATAAAGGCACTAAAGAGCAACCCACAGTTACTACTAATGTTGAGAGAGTAGAAAATCGAAAAGGCGCTGTTGAAAGAAAATCTAATGACAACAGTTTCAAAATGAAAGTGATCAATGCATGCAAGAAAAAGAGAATTCCTGACCAGGACATTGCTATGGAATTCGGAATTGACAAAATTGTATCAAAATGGAAAAAGTAAGAGAAGAAGATATGTGATGCTTCAGTTCAAAGCCACTTGAAAATTCTAAGAAAAAATCGATCGAGTAAAAAACACTATGCTGTTTACCGAAAACTGCAAGAAAAAAAGCTTACGTGTCTCATTTGCATGGCTGTATGCAAATGGAAACAAATTTCACAAGGAATTGCACAAGAATGCTAATAATTTACCAAAGAGAGCCATTACTGCTTTTATTCTTAGGTATAAACATAAAATTAAGAAGAGTTCAGCGCAAGAAAAAAGTTGACAAAACGGCATATTTGCAAAGAATAATGAAATAGCATAGCTCACTGCGTGAAGGGCTGGACTAGAAATGATGAAAAGAAACTTGATGTGAAGCAACGAAAAATTATAATCACGTAATGGGTAGGTGAAGCTTTTAACACACTAATGGGTGAAGAGTATTCAAAAACAAGATATCGCTGTTTCGAGAAAACTGCTTGCCCCATAACGGCCGATAGTTCAGAAGATGACAAGATCGCTCCTGAAGGATTAACCAATTATGTTGTTCCACCACCATTGCCTATCCAAGTTACAGTGGAAATGGAGCCTGTTTTTCCAGGACCTGCTGCTGAACCAGAAGACAGAATCTAAACTGAAGTTGATGACGAGCTGGTGAAAAACAGTTTTAGAAACGTTACTGTATGAATGGCACGTTGGTACAATCACTTGGTTCAACAAAAAATTGGACCAGTGTCGTTTATTCTATGAAGTAGACAACTCGGAGGATTACTTGAAATTGGACAATTTCAATGGCGTTGATGTCATTTTCTTAGAATAGACATTAGCAATATTACTTTTACATATGACTACTGTATATGTAGTTGATATTTGTTGAGATTTTGTGTTGTGTTCATACATATGACTACTGTATAGTTAATATTGGTTAAGTTATTGTGTTGTGTTCAAAATTAAGAAATTAAGAAATATTTAGAACTATGGGTGCGTTCGCGATCGCAAACCGGCACAACTGAATAGTTGGCTTTCAGTTGTCAACGAATTCGCGATAGCATTCCGTTGTTTACCAACCTATTCGCGCAATCCACCGGTTTTGCACTCAGCGTCAACTGGAGCATTCGCGCAATCCACCGGTTTGCAAAATCAGTGTGCACGAAACGCCAACTGATTCGCTTTTTAGTTGGGTTTGGCTGAAATCAATTAAATTTTATAAAAAGTCAAAAATTGAAGAATTATTTGACATATGTAAATTTATAACACCCCATCTATTTGCATAACCTTGAATAATTAGCTAAGGAAACAGAAAATTTCAATTTTAACGAGGGATTGGTATAATAATACATTTTTAAAAATATAAATATATCTATCTGTTTTTTATCTAACATATCATGATATTTTTGATATTTCTGATATTTTAATAGTACAGTAATATAGATGTTCGTAAAATTTGTATTTTATGAAACCTATTTATCAATATTTATTTCAAAGTAACTATAGATTTGAGTTTGGTTGCTGTATTTTTTTGTTAATAACATTGTTTTGAACTCCTCTAACCAGACTTGTCAACGAGCCGAGCTTGAGCACAGTCTTTTTTAGATATACAACGAGCCCAAAACGGATCTATTTTAGACAAAGCAAATTTATAGTGCTGCTTGTAAATTTGATTATGCAGATTCTTCTTATTTTTTCATTCAGTATGCCTTTCTTATAATTTTATTTAAGAAATGTTTATTAAATAATAGGAAGATCTATGTAAAAAATTCTTTCAGCCCAATATTTTTAAAAAATATATTGAGCTAAAACGAGCGTCATTCAATGATTTTATGTAGCTAGCCGAGCCGAACCTAATTAATTAATTTTACTACAAACTTCGAGTTTTCATTGAAGTAGCATTGTAAATCACTTACCAAAGTGTACTGTTCCGGGTTATATTTACCAGAGATCGGAGTATTTATTATAAATTGGATTAAAGTGATATTGGTTGAATGGCCCTGTTGCCTATGTACATATATATAAAAAATATATATATATATAATACAACAGAAACAAGAACATAGAGGAACAAATTTGCATAAGTGAGTATTATCACTTTGTCATAATCTTTTTGAAAAAATTTCCGAAAGCTTCTCAAGTTTAAAATAATTGATATTTTTATTCAACCTTAATACTCATCCAAATTAATGCATTTGATTCAAATTAGTAATCATTAAAATGCTTCCATTTTTCTTACTTCTCTACCAAAATAATTGCTTCAAGTCGCAGTAGAAAAATTGCAATTAATTATACTCAAATCTTATGGTTTGCATAAGGGAAGTGATC
>CABFPE010000043.1:2159779-2174010 GCA_900660155.1 Hofstenia miamia
ATATATATATATATATATAAATATAATGCAAATTAATATTATAGTGGAATATTGATGATTTGTATTTGTAGTATAGCAATTTAAAAAAAACTTACTATTCTCTAAATTCATTCTCATACCAAAGCAGTAGAGAAAGTCTCCAGTATCAATATTTAGAAAGAAAAAGAATCTGAACGTATTTTCATAAAATGTAAACATTTGTAATTCAGTGATGCAGTGATATGAATAATTTTTTGCATTATTTGTATAATTTTTATGAAGTATTTTTCATGATTTTGGCGAATATATGAAACAGTTTTCTATCAAACGTATCTCATTCAGCGATTTGCGAAAAAATAGTCAAGAATATATACGAATATTATATAAAATAAATGTGGGTGAAGAGTCTAAAGATTCGAATAAAAATTACCTTTTTTCATCAACCATAACAAAATTTCCATTTATATTTCAGCTAAAAGGAAGTACTAATAACGCTTCTTAATATAGACATATTTGAGAGACTGACATGATTCTAAAACTTCAGGATATAAACAGGCCTGGGCTTTCACGCTCAGTCCATGCAAGCCCCAAGAGCTACTCCCGTAGATTGACAAAGAATGAGTCCTACCCAGCCCAAATCCGTAAGGAGCTCATTGTTAAGTCTGCATGTTACATACAAGCTCATTTCTCCGAAAATATAAGTCCACACATTTCATCCAGTCTTAATTTATCTTATCTAGGCCCGCCTAAAGCAATAACTAAACTGTATTAGTGAAAAGATATTAACCCTAAGTATACACTAAGAACTACTTCGGGCCTGACGTACGTGAAAACCTTAATTATTTTTCAGCAAATTGCGAATTCTTTAAATTCTTTCAAATTCTCTCATTTTGTAGTGTTTTGCCGATAAGGTGTTGTAAGCCCATGAAAACAGAAATTGACCGAGGGCCAAACCCGTCTACGGCCCACTGTGGGCAAATATTTTGTTTTACGGCCAATATACCGCTTAAAAATCATCTCATGGTTCCACGGCATACCTTTTATTTTGGACAAAATTTATAATATATATATATATATATATATATATATATATATATATATATATATATATATATATATGCCCAAGTACCGAATTTATCGTTATGAATTGTTTTCATTTAATTGTACTTGATAAATTGCATATTCGGTATACGTTTGAGCAGATCAAAATTGTTCTAAACACCACTGGTCTGATAAAAAATTGTTTCATAATTAGTGAAAGTTTGAACTACACATAGTTGATAGCAAGTTAATGGAATGTAGAAATAGAACACATTTACATAAAATGCATTTAATATATGAACATGAATTTATTAATCATGTTTTTTATATTTTACGGAGTTCTGCTCTCCAGTATTTTCTTTGTTTTTAAAAAAATTCATTTGAAAAGCTGTTGAGGCGATTATTACTATTTTTATTGTAAATTCTAGGCAGCTTTTGTATCGAATACACTTAAATAAAACAACTAGTAATCATTTTGGCTTACTCAAACAATATTATTTTGTTATTAAAAAATTTGGTGTAATAAAGATCCGAAGTATTTTTAATTGAAATACTATTAAACTTAATGAATTTGTTGTGATTTTTGTGCATATTGTGTGACACAACGGCAAACCTGGAAAATTACCAACCTGTAGGAATAAAAAAACGGTGATTATTCGTCGCTATCACTAAGAAAAACGCCACATATCTTTGTCAGCTTGAAAGCATATCCACGTCACAAGCAAGATCTTTAACCAGTCTCAAATTACAATTATTTTTAAACCCCGGCATTAGACTATGAAACTTATGTTATTATATAGGTTAGGCTTTAGTTTAATAATGTTAAGATTTAGTGTTTGTCAACACTCAATACTGGCTTATGCATATAGGATTCGCACAAAGTATGTCGGATTCACCCCGGCCTAGCTTATATTCGCGCTAAGTGCTACGTAAAATTCATTTTGGGCAAGAGCTAACGCGATGTTTGGCCTTAGCAAAACAAAGCAGATCAGCTTGCAAAAGTGTTTATTGAAGTTAGTTAATGTATTATAAATATGTTAAGGCAATTTTCGACATTCTTATGCATTAAAAATGTAAAAAACATTTATATTTCCTCATTGAAACTTAAAAAACATTTATATAAAGTTCTAAGTATTAAGGCGTTGAAATTCATGATGACATCAAATACATCATTTATCATGAATATAAACAATCCATATTTGTTGATAAAATTTTATCTGAGCCCGAAAACATTTCTTACAAAATTTATTTATGAATTGAAACTTGGTGTTTGCTATATAAGGATTTTATTTTAGTAAGTTATAAATTATCCAATATTTTGCTCTATGTAATTGCTATAATGCATAAATACATAAATTTTTCATTAGATGATACCCGGGTGTATGCAAAGTTTAGATAATCTATTAGTGAGAATGATAATGCTTACATATACATGTATATGTATATATATCTTTTATTATCCTTATCTTTTACAAGATAAGGATAATAAAAGAGAACAATTTTTATTAAGCTCTGGTTTTTATTCGAGGATAAATATTCTTATGGTGTTCTAACCTACCCCAAAGCTTAAAATGTTACTAAACAATAATAATAAAACATTATTATAATATATATTATAAAATTAATTGTAAAAAATATATTGTAAAATTAATCACAGTGATCATACATAGAATCCTAGTTGACATAAAGGCAATCATTACCTAAGTTTCATTGCCCAGCGCAATCTCTTCAGTCCAACAAAAGCAAGTGCTTGCTTTGATACTTAAAATTTGTACGCATCTTTAAGTTGCACTTTTGAAGTTACAATGAATCAACATATATATGAATAATTTTCAACTCTTAAGATACATACGGTTGATAATTTCGATCACTCTTAAACTAAACTCTGTCCCAGTTAATAATTGGGGTTTTATTATAGCGTAAATACCATGGTTTTGGTTCGAATTAGATGGTTTAAGATCTTGTGCATATTATAAAAAAATGAAAATCAAAACATGAAATTATACTTGTGTTTAAATCATACTACCTCATTTTCCTAAAAAACCAGTTTACTTATTAACTGGGACAGAGCTTAGTTATATTTTAGTCTTGTTACTTATTGACTTTTACTTTGTAAGCATATTAAACAGCTTGATCATAATTATACTTAACATTTCAAATTTTAATGGGATTCGCATGAAATCAGTAAGTATGACTAAGCAGTGAGCAATAAAAAATACCGGTTTTCATACCTATCACCACTATAATGAACAAATCTTCAAACGATTTACTGGATTGTGCCATTTTTGTATCCTTGCACCAAATATTCAGCAGTCTGAACATAATTCTTGTTTATTTCGTGTTGTCCAAAAATTGATAAGCCACAACCGTCACATTTCACTGCAATCAGGTTAGCATCGGGTGGACGTCTCCCTTATTCAATACATTTATGCAAATGAGGTCACATCTTGTTACAGAACAGGTCGTGGATTTGGTTGTCATGTATTTTGGGCAAAATTCTGCACAGTGTTGTTAGAAAGACGAAAAGGACTGCCTACATTGCAGCAAAAAATGCAGTACTGTTGAAATCGAACAAGAAATTTCTGTTGATTGAAATTGATAGCAATTAGCAACTTTCTATTGATTTGATGCAAAATTTCCCTATCAACGGCAACACTGATATATATATATATATATATATTTTTTTTTTTAAAACGATTTTTCATCAATTTAAGAAACTTTTAAAAATGCCTAAAGGCAATTAATAATTGCATTGAAATAGTGATGACCTTCTAATGAAAGTACAATTAACGTTCACTCAAGTTAATGAAGAGCAATCTTCACTTTTTAAGCACTTTAATTTTAGGGTGAATTTTCAATGTTAATAATCGCTTAATTAAAAAATTGTTTTGCTTTGTTAATGAAAAAATATTACTCAAAATTTAGGCACTTTTGGAGTTTTCTCCTTCTGTTAATTAAATAGTAGATTTATTTTAAAATATTCGAATTCTTCTATAATTGAAGATTTTGCAGTGACTTCTTAAAAGTTACTTCAACTTCTTCTTTCGAAATGCTTCCAATGGGAGCGCAGTGAAAGCTCTTTTACGCAGGGGAACCCATTTACTAAAATATACTTCATTTTACATTAAAAACAATTAATTTTTCATACATATTTTTAAAATTTTAATAATTCAATACACATTTGTAAGAATACTATACTAAATGTCATGCATTTTTTGAATAAAATTTTCCTTTCTCCACAACCCAGCCTTAGTTCACTATAACAATATACTTAACTTTATCAAGCAAATTAGAATAAGCGAAATTATTATTAATAAAGCGAATTTGCAAAATTGTGTTACAAATTGGACTATTGTATCATTTGCAAAACTTTCTCATAAACTAAGTTTGACACAATTTGAACCGTGTGTATCAACCCCTCATTCACTGATAGGAACCACATCTGACAAGAGAAGACAATTGATTCTGTCAATCGTGCTCGATGCAGCCAAATAAGTGTGAAAGTCATTTTAGGACAGTGACATTAAACTCAACATTACGCGTGTAATAAAGATCAATTACAATTAGAGAAAGGGCCTCATACTTCATATTTTAAGATATGAGAAAGAATGTTCAAATGCTGTTCCTCAAAATGATTTTGAGAAAGCAATTGGGCGCATGCAACTGCTAAATAATAGGCATTTTTGAAATCTTAGGAGCTAATTGTAAAAACTGAACTTTCATTATCACCATTCAAGTGCCGCCCTCAGTGACGATGAAGTTATGCAGAACCTGAGTTATCATAAATGTTTAAAAGTTGCATTTGAAAAGAGCAAGAAAGCAAGATTTGCTCTCAACTCTGGAAATGTGTCAATATTTTTGATCTAACCCAAACTGCAGCCCACTTCAACATTGATGAGTAGACCCAACCTGCAACTCAAATTTTTTGACCCAACCCAAGTTTCGACCCGCATTTTTGTTTGTCTCCATAACAGTACCAAACAACACCTGTAATGTTTGCACTTGTATATTGCGAAAAAGTAAACAATACCAAAACGAGTTAAAAACATGTTTACAATGATTTCTTTAGAACAACTACATGTTCCACGATTCAGGAGAAAGACTTCCTCGTTTGTACTCGACAATATATCTTCCAGTTGAAAAATGGCTTACGCTTTCTACGGAAGAACCTTGCATCACAAATAATTTTCTAGAGATATAATATAAAAGAGACATAGAACATTTCTGCGTCTTCCAGAAAACCAGCGGATTTGCAAACTTGGCTGAAATAGGCTTTATCTGTAAATATTTATCCCTGCATCTATTCCAATGTTCTTCTGGCCGGGTTCGTCAATGTCGTCAAACATGTCATCATATAATATTCATAGTGTTGCTTAACATTATTTTTGTTTATTGACAGTGTGTATTATTAAAATATCAAAATTAAATCAGCATTCTTCTTTTCAATTTAAATTGCTTTAGGTATTTATTCAACTGAAATTTTTCAAGTTCAATATTCAAACATTTTTACCAAGCCACCGCCAATAACAAATCTTGACTATCCCAGCGACTATACTACATAGTATAATTAATTTTGGTAACTGCTAACATAAATTTAATCAATTCATATTCATTTTGTAAGAATTAGTTACCCAGAACACTAACATGTCATTGATCAGAAAGATCTCTAGACTATGTCTCTTGCCAATTGTATGCCGCCAGTGTGCAACCAGCAGTGGAACATAGAGCCATAACTACTATGGAAACAAACATTCCATAACACAAAAACACATTTCAATTTATATAAATTAGAAGATTTAATTAATTCAGTAGAATGTTCTCGTGCTCTATGTGTGAACGACATGCAAATACATTTCTCCTTTATAGAATGTTATTAATCTGTTTTTACCAGAATTTTGAAAATAGTCTGGCCTTGGAAGATTTGTTAACCTATTATCGTCAAACAAAAAATATTGACAATTGTGACCAATTCGAAATGTAAACTTAACTTAATACTTTCAAGACAATATAAAATTTTTTTGATTTTGACCTAGCTTATATACAATGAATTTTAAAAATCCAACAAGATTGTTCTCTTAGTACCATGCCAATAGACATTATCATTAGAGAAGAAATTTGTGATAAAAGCAGCTATCTTACCTTTATGATGCAAAAATCAAACAACATTATTATTTAAAATTAAAAGAAATCCATTTTCAACACTACTATACAAAAATGTGAATAATATGTTTATAACCAATGCAAAAATTTAGAGCCGTTATAACTAATAAACCCATATCAAAAACTTAGAACTACAATTAAATGTTGAACTTTGGATTTTATTTGTTTCAAAATACAATAACTTTTTAACACCTTATTCATAATGAGAGTGTTTCAAATGAAGGGCAATAATTTAGATACGCATTTCACAGGGTCCAGCGAATTTACTTTTTTAATATACGTCTAAGCCCAAAGATCAACTATATTAAATAATCAAATTATTTGTTGACAATTAATACAATGAATATATAAAAACACCCTCGAAAAAATCACCGCTGCATCAGGGATTAAGTGCTTTAATGTAGGGGAATTTTATTACTAATTTACTACTTAGACTATATTTTTCTTCTGTCATTATTTTTGGTTTAACATACATGATATTGCGATTATTTTGTTTTTATTTACAAAAAAGAACGAGAAAAAATGAATAATCGGGTAATTTGTTTTACAGGGTGTCAGTTGCTCGGAGGCCCACAAATGTGACCAGATGAGGTCTTTTGCTCTCTTTGAACATCAATTACAAATCATAGTAAATTTTGATAAGAGAGTTATTAATGAAAATTAGTCAATCAACAGATATCATATGTATAAAATACATGTATGGCTCCCGTTACCAGCACATACCAAAATGCACAACTATTAATAATATAAATTACGGGAGCATGCTCTTTCGATCTCAAAAACTCGAAGTTAACCGTAAATGAATTTCATTTGCATTAGTAAAAATTCGAAAACTACATTTTGAAACCAATATAATTAATTAAAATACTACATATTCCAAAACTTGGAGTTAATAGGAAAATACTATTTTCTAAAAATAATTTAAGGCATTGTGACACAAATTCAAATTTCTGGATTGCGTTTCCATTAAAGTGACATTCAGTGGAATGAGTGTTGCATTAAATTTTCAAATTGCTGAAAAGTTAGGAATTAGATTGACGGGCTGAAGGAAGTTGCGTTTCATTTTGAAAATGACTTTTAAAAGTTTTCTATGTCTTTCCGCTTACAGGTTCCACCCACACAAGTATTAGACAGGGTAAAAGTAATAAAACATAAATCTTAATTCTTTCAAAATACATTTAATGGTTGTTTTGAATAGCGTAGGCTTATTAAGCTATGCATTAAGACCAACGAAAAAACAAGTCCTGATCTTACTCAAATTTTGCCTTTTATCTATTTGTACTAGACAACACAGTAACGAAATGCATGACCTGCTTGAATTTCGGTAGGCCATGTAGGTTGTGCATTTAATAGGTGATGATTGTGCTTATGTTCAACTGCAGGAATATCCATTACAACACAATAAATAAAGCTATTCATGTAGGCCAATGACACTACCAAAATTGTTTCTATTGGAAGTTTTTAAAGTCGAAGTACTACGTACTTAACAAATGGTCATGGTAAATTTAGTGTTGCTGTAAATTCTCCAAGCTCAAGAGTCGAAATTATGAAGCTTATTTATAGTGATTTTTTGTACGGGACGTTGTCCTTTCAGTTTATTCTAAGTGTATATGCTTAATATAATTTTAGTTATAATTCGAATGTTCACTTAAACATAACATCTTAATATCTTAGGAATTTTGAAAAATGTCATTTAGCCCGAATATTATTGAGTTTAAATGAAAATTGAAAATCAGCTGAATATATATATATATATTAAGGCTCTAGCATGACGTTGAAAACATTAGGGAACATGTCATGACATGATAAAACATGATAAATAAATTTTACATGAAAAACAAAAGAAATGATAATTTTCTGTACAATTTTTTAGGAAAATGAATAAGTTCTGCATTTTATTTGGAATGCAACCAAACCTCTAAAATATGTTATTTGCCAAAGTATCGCGTAGGAAAAAATTAATCGCTGGTGCTTTGGCCATTTCAATTGTAAAGCACTAAATTTATCATTACCATTAATCTCGAATAAATTTGTGTAATCATTCCTTTTTATTGTTACAAAATGCGCTACCTACTTTACTCATAAAAATCTCTGGCAATGAAGAAACGAAGCAACCTATGGTGAGCGAATTTAAAGATCTGGACTACTAAAAAGCGAACAAGCGGGATTTTGTATTTTGCACTTAATGTCACCCTAAGATATCTCTACAAGACCAGTCATCCTGAATCTTCAACGGGATCATTTATGGCCATCATGGTCATGTCATGTGGATTGCAGAGTCAAAGACAACGGCTAGCGGAAGTGCTTTGATATTCTAGCTGGAAAGAAAATTCAATGCCGTATTAGCTTGAACAACAGGATTTGAAAAAGCGCAAGCATAGGGAATAGTTGCTGCATACTTGCATATTTGTGAGAGTAACAAAGGATTACTAGTCAATCATCTATACTAAAGGCTATATTGGTGCAACCTGCCCTTGTGTTGATGAATGGAATTTGAGGATCTATTGTTTGGGAGTCTTAAAAGCATATGGATCATATATTGCAGTAGACCTAAAAGAAAATAAGTGTACTTTATTGCTTGTGAAATTGGAAAACATTGTAGGGTGCTTATGGCTACCTGTATTTTCTGTGAAGTACTGATGAAGAAGAATTATCGGGTTCCAAATATCATGTGGTGTGGATAAAAGATATAGGCAAGGGTAAGTTTGAAAAAACCTTAATGATACAATATATCTGCTTATTATACATTTAAGTTGTGTACCACCATTTACTCGTATTCTGGTAATTGCATAATATATAGTTGTAAATATTAGTATTTATATATATATATATATATATATATATATAATACTGGAAATATGTATTCTACCAACTTGCTTTTTTGAATCAATATGAAGATTCATTGGATAAAGTGTGTCTAAGATTATAAATAAGTGTTACTTTGATTGAGGAAGGAAAATCTGAATGTCTAATACCATAAAATATGTAGAATAACAATTTGCTATTAATTTTTAATCAAAATTAGGAAACTCGTATTGGAAAAATCTATTACGCCACCTGAAAAAATCTTAACAAATGAGCATATCTGAAAAAAGTAATTTCAAAATAAGATATATAAATTAACAGTTGATGCAATATATGCACTTAGCAACAAAATTCTCTCTTTTCAAGAATCCGAGCTTCAGAGCGTACCAGTGATGTGAACAATCTTGCGAAAGCCATACATCCATATTGCTATATTACGTTGACTCATCCCTTCCAAATGTTTGGAGATAATCAACTCGCGGAGGGCAATATGTAAGTAACCAGGCATCATATATGGCGAAGAAATATTGTTATTATTATTAGACATTTTCAATATAAATATACTGAAAAAAGCTATGCCAATGAAATTATTTAAAGATTCTCTGATTTGGTCTGAAGTGGCCGAATACATTTTTCCAAGAAAATATTTGCTAACCATAAGCATTGTAGGATTTTTCCTTGAGATTTAAAGTAAACAGTGATAATTATGTCTGGAAATTGATGAATTCCTCTTTTTGCAACACCAAATCTAATTAAAAAATACCTATGGCATTCTTGGCGTCCATTTTTTGGAAATATTAATGACAAATCATGGGTGGCCGAATTCTTTTTTTCAGTACTGTATATATATATATATATATATATATATATGTATTGGCTTAGTGAACAGTTTATTAGTAGTCCTGGATTCTACATATAAAGTTTTGCTCAAGTTTAGTGCATTACTGAAGACAATTCAAACAAACGGAAGTTCCATAGCTTTCATATTTTATGTTTGACCTGAAAGAACTTATTCAAACATTAATTCCTACACTTCCTCACATTTTAAATTAATTGTGTTAAGAACAATTTAATAATTAACAGCATATAAACTTGTAGTCTGCTATTATTAATGTAACAGAGAATGCGATTGAAAAATAGATTTCGCAATAGGATAAAAATTAAAGATTCGGTTTTCTAAGAATATTTCATGTAGATGAAAAAATGGAAGACGGCCTAACCTAGATCTCTTTTCAGAGCACATGGTTTTCTTTTGAAAATTCGGTTATTTAAAAGTTCCTTTTTTCAGTGGCTCACAAATTATGTAGACAGAGTATGCCTAGCCACTTTAAGGATCCAAGCAGAAATGGATATTGGAAATCAATTGCATATTCATAAACGTGTACACATTTAAATTACATAATAATATTAAATTTAATAATTATTTAATATAACTTGCTTCAAATTTAAGGATTGACTGAATTCAACTAGTTTATTCAAAATTATGCAAAAGTGGAAAATTCCATGAGAAAAACAAAGATGATCAGAGTAACGAATTATTCCACAGCAACTTGAATATGCTGACCGCTTCGGCAATGTTCTTCAATTTTTTTTTAAAAATAAATTCGAATTTCTAAAATTTTGTCAAGGTTGTCAGGTAGGATGTTACTAGCTAAGTTGGGGAGAAGCTGAAGCCATGCGACTAAAGGAATACAGAATACCCTCATCTTTTCGCGATTCCCGCATATTCGCGGGTTAGGCTCTTAACCCTAGGCATGTGTTGTATGCATAAAAAATGATTTTACGGTACAGTAATACACTATGGGTCACTATGTTATGCGGTGTTACTGTTCTCCTGTACTTACATTTCTTTTTGATTAAAATATCATTACTATATTAGTGAAATACTTAACTGCATGCAGATTACTACATTATTACTATATTATTACTATATTAATGAGTAAGAGTGTCTTTAGACAGTGTTTGGGAAGCATTTAGTACCGTATATAATCTCATACATAGATGATTAAGAACTGCATCCAATATTCGCAGGTAGTAAAGAACGTAATCCCTGTGAATAGCGAGGGAATACTGTATGTAGCAAAGCAACTCAAGGAATGACTACTGCGTCAGTATGGAGTTAAGGAAAACAGGAACGGAGGGTTAGGGAGAGAAGGCATACCTGAGTAGCATAGAATTAGATAGATAAACAAGGTATAGACAAGAAGATACATGGAGAATAACTGGAGGTGTGCAAAAAACAATACGGACAAACTGAGTGAAGAAGCAACTAGACAGAAGAGCTGAAGTAAGTGACAAGTTAAGGCTATGTAAGAAAGTGTTAGAGACAATAAATCATCTGATAGCAGATTGTGAGATGTTGGCCTAGTGTGAATATAAGTTCAGGCCTGACAAGGTGGAAGGAATTGTAGCCTGGAGCTTGAACAGGCATAATGGGTTAGAAGCAAGAGACAATTGATATGAACACAAGAAGATTAAAGCATTACGATACTTCAATATACAGACTAGCAAAGTGATAGGTGCACGGAGGCCAGACATACTAAAGGTAAATATAAGCGAAAGATGGGTACAGTGATAGACATAGCAGTTCCAAAGGGCAGGAATGTAGAAAGCAAGAAGAAAGATAAAATAGACAAGTGCAGGGAACTCGCAGAAGAAGTTGAAGGTTGAAGTAATCCCGGTTGTACTAATTAAGAAACATAAGAAATAAGTGGGGGAGTTAGGATTACCGAAGTGGGAAAGGCTGGTAGTAAAGACGACAGTATTGTTAGGAAAACGTTCAGATTCCCTGGTACTGGTGAGTTCACCGGGCTGATAGCCGCACCAGCGTGTAGCTGTGAGAACGATAAGTTAATAATATTTTTTTAAATACTTAACACAAATGCAAAAGCAAAAACATTGGAAATATTTTAAAACTGCGAATTTGAAAGGAAAAAAGTTTTGCTAAATAAATCATTTTCGACAAAATTGGGTGTTGTTGACGTAATGTAGCTACGCTTAGTCAGAAAAGGGGTTAGTGTGGAAAAGATTTTGCAAAATTACGAAGCGTCTTACGATCTAGCACTTGAAAAGTGTATGGCTGTTATTGCTGAGAGTACAAAGGCGTAATTTATTGGTGTCTTCTTGAGCAGGATCAGATATTTACTGCACATAAGTTTGTATGCAAAACAAACAAAGGCATTCATTTGGTGACAGAGCATGGTTTTCAATTTTTGCAGAATAACGCCAATTCTCATTTTACAAGACCCGCTGTATAGAATTGAATGGTATTGGTCTGCCTTCCATCCAACATCCTCCGTACTAATTAAACTTGACGTTAAGTTATTATCATTTAATTTCATCTTTAGAATCTCACTTTTCTGGTAAGAACTTTTAAAATCGAAAAAATTAAATATCAATGCCTTCCTTCAGGAGGGATTAATATGCTAACAGTCAGATGGACAAAATTTATTCAAACAAGCGGCGAACATTGTTACTGAATAGTGAATTTTATTGAACTAACTTTTACCAAGGATTGCTAAAGCAAATCTTGGTTTTATGTATATTTGATGTTTCAATTGCTTGTATTGTCAAGCTCATTATAATCCGACAAAAGTGTCTCTTGCCCCTGAAATTCCATTCGCTTAAACTAGGGTTATTCCCGAGCATCCAGTCCCAAATGGAATGGTATCTTCGAATTATTATTTCCGACTGACTGAGACTAATTTCAGGTAAGAACCAGAGATAAAGAAACTAAAGGTACCAGGTTCGGAATATTACGCATAGTTTTGAGTATTTTAGTCAAAAAGAGCATATTTCGTGGAACTGCATTTCATTTTTTCTTTGAACTGACATGATACTAAGTCGAGTGGGACTAAAATAGACTTTGACCGATGAATTGCTGGTCCCACAGAAAACTAGTTAAAATACCTTACTCTCAAAATTCTAATAATATTGCGAACGCCTTTACTTTTTGAAATTATACCTAAACATTAGGAATTAGTTTGTATCATAGTTGAATGATGCTATTCTACATGGAAAAACAAAACTCTAAATCATCTGCCTAATTTTTTTTAAGATAAATTATAGAAAAATATAAGAACTGCATAAACATAAATTTTTGCAATGAAAACCAAAATAGTGAAGCATTTTGTCTATATGAAATATTATTAAGGCTAGGAAAACATAAATACCTTCATTTTTGTCAACCATGTTTTTGAAATGTTATTGCCACATCAAAATTTTCCCCAGAACTGAATAATCGAAATTATTTGATAATATACAATCACGTATTCTGGCGAATTTGCATGGCTATTAACTTTTGAAGATATACATGATATATAGTGAATCCTACATGGAGTAGTTGTTTTTAACATTTATGATAAATAGATTAGTCAGCAAGGCTAAAGATTATTGTATGCGACCCCTGTTTGTTAAATCTATCAATAAATACATGAATGTAATTATACCCACGTGAGTGACTCCCGGTGTTTTGAATTTTGCGCAATCCTACCCATGGGAAGGGAAGGACAATGAAAACGAAACTCTTCTTACCCACGTTCTCACAGGCTAACCTATTCTTTTATGACCCGATAGACTAAGCTATTTGCAGAATGAAATCCGTGCAATTCATCAATACATTAATAGGTGCAGCCCGGCTTTGATTTTAAAATTCATTGAATGCAAAATTGCAAGTTCCAATTATTCAAAAGATTAATGTACCCAATTTAGACAAATTATTCAGAGAACGTGCAATTTTATGTTATGATTTTCTGTAGTTACTGTAGCCATTTATAAATAATAAAAAATTTGTAGAGCATATGCAAATAAAATGAACTGCATGCCCATAAACGAATGGATTTTTGATGGTTTTAATGAAATTGCAACGAGTTCGTCATCCGATTTCCCTATGGGTTACAATTAGAAAGCTCAGAGTTTTACGGAACGTGTCACTTTTGCTTAATGATTTTTTGAATTTGTCTTAACACTAAATCCAAAGCAATTGGCTAAATTTATTTTCGCTACGTATAAATATCATTAATTAAATTCTACTAAATTGTTGCTCCATTTGTTTGAGGTAAGCTTCTCATTTTAAATAAATAATTTTTGAGTTACATTAAAAAATTGAAAAAGATCATCGCAAATAAATTAAAATGGTTTTTGAATTCAATTCTAAACTCACCATTCAGTAAAGGTTTTGAAGCTATTGCTTTGAGTTTACCTCACACTTGATCTTATCAATTTTAAAAATAGATTACTCAAAAATA
>CABFPE010000043.1:2241661-2255304 GCA_900660155.1 Hofstenia miamia
TTACATAGAATTGGATTTAGATTAAATGCATTGGATTGGTTTAGATCATATTTTAGCTAAAGTTATCAAATCGTTACAATAAATGTATTTCAAGGAATATCATTCCCTATATCTGCTGGTGTTCCTCAAGGATATATTCTTGATCCAATCTTATATACTCTTTACAATCCTTTTCTAGGATAATTATGTTTACAGAATTCATGGCAATATCACCTATATGCTGATGATTTACAATGTTATAGATTTTTTTACTATAGATCAGCAAGATTTATTAAAAATTGCAAAAGATTCATCGAACTGGCTAGCCTCTCATAATCAATATCTAAACTTGTTTTACTTAGAGATGAATGCATCAAAAATGGAATTAATGTTTATTCGACCAGCAAAATTGAACGAAACTGAAGAAATATTTCTCGATTCAACGTTCAAAAGGCACAGTGCCCAATCACTAAAAATCTTAGATGTCTAATGGCCGAATCTCTCAAATTAGAAACACACATTAAATCTATATGCAAGTGTTGTAGATATCATTTACGTAATATTAAATTAATGCATAGATGTCTTTCATTAGAAAACACTGAGATAATTGTTCAATCTATGATTTCTTGTAGGTTAGATTTTAATAACAGTTTTCTTTATGATCTACCCGATTATCAAATATGAATACTTCAATTAATCCAAAATGACTGTGCTCGTATAATTTTCTATTTAAAAAGCAAAGAACTTTAACCGGTTTACCGGACCGGATAATTTCTAAACTTAATCGAATTTTAACCAGACCTTAAAAATTAGCATTATATTCAAATTAAAAATATGAATGATTTTATCTAATTGAAATATACATGTATTCTAGCAACAATAATGAGAATTCAAACATGTCGGTGCAATATTTTCTCTTAAATTTGATAATTTTTTATTATTACAATTTCAAAATTTGAATAACAAAGTGTAGGTAAGCACTAGAATGACAACAAGTAGAAATCTTTGCACCCTTTGCAATAATTGCTATTGTTTTGTAATACTGCAATCATTGTAATCAATAAATTCTGAAAATCAAATAGAATTTCTTAACCGAATTTTAACCTGATTAACCGGGTCCTGCAGATTAACCGGCTTTAACCAGAGCGGGCCGGTTTTAACTTGGCCGGATCCAGCACTAATTGCTACCAATTATATTTTGTATTACTTACAAAATTGCCATTATGGTTTTTAAGAACATACAGAATTTGACTACGAGATATAATTGTAAACCATTCCAAGAATTAAAATTTCTTATGGTAAATATCATTTTCGTTTGCTGGTCCTACAATTTTCAATTCATTACCATGAACTTTTAGATCTTGCCATAATTAAGAATTTTTAAAAATGATCTAAAGTCACACTTGTTTAGTCAATTTATTACAGAAGAACACTGAGAAATTCAAATGTATTTCAAATTGAATACATTTTGAAAAATGCGCAAAATAAATATTAAGATATTGTTATATTATTATTACTATATATATATAAAATCTTCAGCGAATGGCTGCGATTAAATATAGCATGCATATGCACTTTACAATACTAAATGATTGAAACAAAGATAATTAAATGCGATATAAAATCTGTCGATATTCACAATATTCAACCTCTCCAAAGAATATCAGTGAGAGCTGCACTTTTTTTACAGAAAGCAACTCTATTAAATTCTTTCTAAATGAATGATTGCTGAGAAAGAGGAAAAAGTTCAATGAATTGTTTGTTAAACTGAAGAAATTTCCCACGTTAGATATAAAATCCATCCGATTTTTATAATATTCAAAGGTAGTGGTGCTCGGATCAAACACCCAGTACTGCGTCATAAAGCTTGTACAAAATGAGCAAAGGAGAAAAAGAATGGATGCAGATGTCAGCAAGACCACCGCATTTATTTCACTTGCACCGACTTTAGATTTATTTCTGCATGCTCTTTGAATTATGCAGAAGATGATTACAATGTTGATTATTAAAATCAGAACTGACGGAAATGCCATCAAAAGTATCCAATTATAAAAGAACATGTAAGCCTAAATTCAGATACGTGTTTAATACAGTATATGTAAATCATTAACAGTATATTAAGCACAAGGACTATTCAAGTACTAAAGTCAAAACTGCGTCATTAAATTTTGAATTCAAATGTAGTATTTAAATATTTTTCGAATGTTATTTGAAATATTAATGCACATCTTAATCCTTTTTAACAATTTTTTAATTTTTTGTAAACTACTAGAAGGTTATTTTTCCAAGAAATTTTAATATTTACATATTTTCATCACATTAGAACAGTTATTTCCTTCTAAAAATATATTATTTTTATATTTCTTGAGTCTAGTGATTATATAGTTTTTCATTATTAAAAGATAACAAGACCAAACGGATTAATGCGAGCCATTCATGTAACATTGCAATGAAATTTAACATGTTATTTTTGTTATAGAATTTAAATTTCTTAAAGAGGATTTCATTCGTATATAGAATATTTTAGCTACTGATTTTCATAAAATTTTGAAATAATATTACTATAGAAAAACTGAATTCGAATTCATTCTTGATTAAATTTTGTTTGAAATACAATAAAAATAAAATTGTAAGTAAATGCAACTGGCTTCGAGCAATTAAATATATAATAGTAGTTGACGTTTGTTATTTAAAGGCATCCGACTAAATTAATCAAAAGTCATTATTGTAAATTTGAACTGTCAGATGTCCTTAAAGTTGTTTCCACCCTATAGTATGAATCAACTTACAGAAGTAAATGCGTCAATTCCAGCAATTGAATTGAATGAGCATCGATTATTGTCTATGAGCCTACTAAAAGCAATAATAGGTGAAACAGCACTATAGATGAATACCAAGCAAGCGAACGCCATCTTGTGAGCAATTTTAGGAGTTGATAGAAATTTGTACTAAAACAAAAATTATCAAATCTATTCAATGGTAATAAAAAAAAATTTCTAGGGTGAATTACTAGAGAAATATAATTTTAAAATTGTTCATCATTTAGAAACGGAGATGAAAAAGTAAATGAAATTGAAAATGATCTAGTCATCTTTGAATGATATGGATTCCTTTTTTTCAAAATTTAACATGTCAAACAAGTGCGCAATTGGGATGACAAACTTCTACATAACTTCAATGAGTTTTACTCACCGTGCCTAACATCCACAAAGTTGAGCATTTTCCATTCAAAGCAAATAAATAATTAAAGCTGATTCATTTGTAATAATGCATATTAAAAATTTCTATTTGAGATCCTTGCAACGCAAATTTTGTAATTTATTATTTTCATATTTTATTTGTTGCGCATTCATTGATCAAATTCAATAACAAAATCGAATGTTTTGGAATCTGTTTTTGATAAATATAACTTGGGACGTTTTAGTGATTTCCTAACTATTTAAATGTTAGCATCTTGATTAGTTAGACATCCTAGGCTTATAGTTTTACTATGGAGTAGAAAACACAGTCCATAAATACTTCTTAAGCAAAATACATGCAAATGAGACACAAATCACAAAAAAATCAGTGAATTTAAATTAAGCTTTTCCTATATTTTATTTTGTCGCTTTTTCCTATTGAGAAACGAATCATGTTAAGCTTGAACAATTCCAAGAAGCTTCACAAAATATATTTGCAACTTTTAACTTGAGTCAATTAAACTAATCTTTTTATATAACATTATCTTTGTATTTAACTTTTTACAAAGAATTCATACAAAACTAGGGCTTCCAATTTATCTATCATTGAAGTGGAGGAAATTAATTCATTATTGTTTTATAAAAATTTGGAGACACTTCTTTGAAGCTAATGCAAATGGCTTTTACTAGTTGGGAAGTTTTTTAAGTTTCCGACAGGCATGAATTAAAATGATTGAAAAGATTTTTAGAAATTAAAAAGCTTCCACTGATAAATATGAATAAATAAAAATTTGTGCCATTTCATTTTCAAGTAGTCATTAGTAATATGCTCACAATTTTTTTCAAATAGGAAAAACAATGGTTAGAGTTTCAATTTCAAGCATGTGATCACATATATGATTTGTTATCTACTCATTTTGCGAAGTTTCACTTAATATATTGTTTTTTTATTGTGTCAAATTAGTTTTGAACAGTAAGGGCTTAACTTTTTAAGATTGAAAACATTTAACATAAAATTTCGAACACATTCGACTTCCTATCTATGTTTTTTTGGTATCCCATTAAATATTTTTGCAAATTCAAAAAGTGGCCGAGCCTCTTTAATGGAATTTTATTTATTCAAATGCAAATTTTGATAAATTTAAAAAATTTTGAGGTGAAATGTACTTCCTCATATCAGAGTTCTATAAAAAACGGGTCAAATTTTTATACGTCAGCTGGGGTCAGTGGTCGTGTCGTGGGTTATAACGTTTGACTGGTTTCCAACTCTTGCAAGACAGATTATATCATATCTAAATGAAAATATAATAATATCAAATTACCAATATAGTCATAGGCCAGTTTTAAAGTTTGATTTCTATGTTTCATCTTTCAATAAATGTTTGACGCTTTTATATTTTTAAGCAAAAAATGGTTTAATTCTAGCCCCATTGGCTATCCCAAGTCGGGTCATGAATCAAGTATTTGCTTATGTCAACGGGTCGGTTCGCGGGTCATGAGCTTTGACTCGCTTCCATCTCTGGAGTATTCCACTATGTACTTGTCTTAGACGTTAGTCGTAGGGCTCTAACAGTTCTACATGGTCCTATTTTTAGTTTTTTTACATTTGTCAATTTTAGATAAACAAAAAGGTCTGAAAAAATGTTACTATTAGCGCTATTGCATAGCCATCGATTTTATATATAGAAACTATTGCTTCATGAGTTTTTACGTTATTGCCACAATTATTCCTATTATGTTGTAAGGCCGAAAAAGTTGTAAAAATCATATTTGTAGCAGTGGATTTCATCAATCTAAACTGTTTTTAGAGCTATAAATATATTGATGAAAAGTGAAGTTATTACTTAACATTTGCATTGTATAAAAATTGAAGCATAAAACATTTGACTTTCTCAGGCAATTTCATATATATACGACTTCATGTAATACAGCATTTTGTAGGGCTTCAAAAATGTAAAAAGACACTATGTAAGCTCGTGCAGGTTTTCCTATTTCCTTTGCTTAAATCCATTAAAATTCATACTTATGTAGTAGACATTGTCTACATGGAAAATGATATTAATGAAAACGTAGTCTGACTTCATATTTTGATTTGTTTTGAAAATTGAGAACACTTAAGAATTTCATTTTTGTAAATCAGGGTGTTTTCTCAGTGCTAAACATGTTATATGAATTTAAATATTTGAAACGGCTCTTCTTCTGCGCTTTTAACTGAAGTTGATTTCTTAGGAGAAGAAAGAGGTCCTTAATATTCCATTTCAACAAAATTTATAAAAATACATCAAATCAATACATGTAATTGTCTTTAACTTGTGCAACATTTCTATAATTTCTACCTTTCCAAACGATAACTCATAAAAACAAGTAAAAATTTGTTGATTATGTTTATATCAACCATTCGTCTGGATTGTTGTATACATAGTAAATGTTGTAGAGCTGCAAATTTATACATTATTTATATGTTTCACTAATGAAGCAACCATTTGGAATGATAAATTAAGAAACATTGACAAATTCTAACCATTGTTCGTCTAAACAAACATTAGCAGTAAATTTCAACTAATTGAAAGATTTCAATGATGAGTATAAGTAGCAGTTGCGCTTTTGATATATGTAACAAATCCAATTACTCAAATTGAGTTGATATTAAATTTTTTAGAGGGCTGAAATCAAGATGGTGTGCCAGTCCGTAAAGCCTGTTAATTTTAATTTTAAGTTTGTCATGCAAACGAAACCTATTTCAGAAAATTTATTCGCATTTTTAAATATCAAAAGTAGTATCTACTGAACATTCGAAGAGCTGAACTGAGGTCCTTCCTATGCAAAGCTTTAATTTTTAAATTTAAAAAGAGTTGATGCAAAAATAGGTGCCACCTGGACCTTCCCAGCCATCCAAATCCATAGCCTCTGAATAAATGCATGATTTATTTAAATCAGTTATGTTTTTACAATAATATGCAAATGAAAGATGAAACATTCAAACAAATACATACTCGTTTTAAGCAAACATCGACTAAATCTGGGTTAAGGAAATATAAGTACCTTGAGTGGTACCAGTACTGCAATAAGTCGATCGAATGAAACCAAACAGAGAATGATGGCTGCCAATCGAGTAGATGCTTTATCTTGGAACAATGCTATCTTACAGGAAAGATCAGAATAATTTTTGAGGTTGAATTTGAAATAGGATATGAAAATAAAATTCACAAGTGCGTCAAAGCATCCTGAATTCATATCAGCAAGAGCAAGTATTCTCAAATGTTCAGCAAACGCTGCGCTCAACTGTTTCTTCACCTTCATTACTTGACAGTTTAGTATGAGTAAAATATTTCCAATAACACAGCCAAAGATGAACACGATTATATTTGCAAACTTTATGTAAGGTAAGACCAAGTTCATTTGTGAAAGAGTTGAAATTTCTTCAACTGTCATCTCTGTGGATTTGTTTTCCATCATACCACTAAATTAAATTAAATAGTAATTTCTTTTCAAAAAAATAATTTATCATTAAATATAATGTAAAACTCTTTAATGAATGATTTTGTTTCTGAAGCTGATATGCAATATTGATGCCTGAAATCTTGAGATGCACGCAAATCTTCATTATGAATGTATATTTTTGAAAAAAAGTTGTTACTATAAAGTTGGGAAATAAACAAGATTACTTAAAACAGGGTTGGATGTGGATTGGGACACTTCGAGTTGGTTAATATAAGAAAAATTGGGAAGCCAGCCAATCTAGTCAACAACTTTTCAGGAATACAGCTTTATTTTGACAATTTCTTTGAATTTCACAATTGAAAATTTTTTAAAGTTGTGTTTTGAATTTGTATGGAATAGAAAAACTGTAATTACTTCTAAATTACTTATGTGTCAACTTTCAAGTTGGAATATGGGCTGCTTGCTTTAGACCCATCTTTTCCTTTGGAAAATTACAATTATCGTCATATTATTTGCTCTTACCGTTAATCAATGCGTTATTGAAAATAAATTTCCAATGTCAGCGTTATTCAAAAAGTCGACACATTAAATCGGAATAATTACGCTCTATTAGCATAAAGCATCCGTTCTCTATACAAAAACTAAATCTCACTTAATAATAATCTATTGAGAGCGGTTGTATATTTCAGATGATAGATCATTATCATATGTATGGGTTTGATGTTTTTGTGGCGAAAATCGCTGTGATGAGCTTGCTTACAGTGATCAACAACATTGAGAAATGCTCGAAAAACTGTCAAAATATTTCAAAAACAGAAAATTATAATTTTAATTTTGTTAAATTTTTGTACAGAATGATATATTTTTAGCTCATTAAATCAATATTGGGAAATTGAAGAGTAAGCACTGGATATACCACTATGATACATGCTTGATTGGAACTGCAAAAAACCCCTATGAATTGACTAGAATATGGCAGAACTCATTGCATATTATATTAGAAATTAATTGACAATTTATTCAAGCAAAACACAGTTTTTTCATTAAACTTGTGAAAAAACCATAACACATTTTGAAAATACCAAAATTTAAGTATGATTATTGAAAATAAGCAATGTAATTCTATTAATTATTTAAGTTTAATGATCGGAAATGAATTACATATTAATGAATTTCTATATTTTAAAGTAAGAAGCTATGCTTTGTTTGATGCATACAATCTCTTTTTAATCTTCACTAATTTCTATTCCAAAATATTGGTATTCGTAGTAGCAATAAGTTGACGTTGGCAAAAATCCATAACTGGTCATTAAGATTATTAATTTGTATTAAAAGACTTTATTCTGTCAATAAACTTTTATTTCATAGTAAATTATATTCTGAAACTTTTGCGCAATTACTTAATCAATAAATCTTCAATAACCCTAAATATAAGTGAGCATGCAAATATTTGATTAAATAGAATCATTTAACTAAACCATGCTTCCACGGAGAATGTTTATCTTTCAAAATATTCTCTTAATTTGGATTGCTTACCAAAAAACTGGAAAATTTTATTGTTAATGTAGAAATTGGAGGTCTACTTTTCAACATTCAGTAACAAAATATGTAAATTTGGAAACAAACATTTTTTGCTTAACAAAGATCAACATATTTTTTTTATAATTAAAGCCCTATTTCATGGTTTATTTCAGTTTTTGGCACAGACGTTTCTAACTTATAAACATTTGTGTCATGTATCAAATTGTAGACATTTCTGAAAAAAATCATTTTAATGTGCGGGCAATAATCACATAAAGTTAATGTCCTTCACGAAGTAGCATAACATGCTTGCTATATTTTTGTATATGTGTATTATTTTAAACCTTTGTAAAATTATAAATATATTAATTTTTATTTTGACAAAATTAAGCATTCTATGAAGTTTCTAGATTGTTTTTGAAACTTTATTTTGGTACGATTTCGTGGATGGAAGGGGTAGATGTGTTTCTACTTGAACTCAAGAAAGAATTAACAAGTTTATTTTTAGAAATAATTGTGCAAACAAATTGCTATTCATGACGAATGGTCATTAATTGCTTTAATGGTTTTTAATGTATAGTGGCATAGGGTTGTGCATTGTTAAAAGAATCCATTGTATTAATTCTATTGTTGTAAAATTTAAAGATAATATTACAAAATCCAAAAAGGACAGTGCTGTGATTGTCATTGTTGCAGGTATTTGTACTAAAAATTTAATTGCATTTTTATTTCAAACAATCAGATATACATTAAAGACTTAGCAGAATAGTTGAATCATTATTTTAAATTTTAAGAAAAGTAATATTTTCCAGTCAATGACACGTCTAAGAAGTCATGTGAGGTCAGTAATAGAACTTTAATTGCAATATTCTTAGCAAAAATGTGAATTGTAATTTACGAATCGATCAATTTTTTGGAAGCTCGAGATATATATATATATATATATATATATAGAGTTTGAAACAAAAATTATCTTCATCTATACGGATTTGCATTTATTTTATCCTGCCTGGATTTATCCGGATTAACTGTCATATTTCAGCAGCTTGAGCATCTCATATTTTTAAAATAAAATGATTTCTGATGACCCCACTCATGAGTCAGCAGTCAGCTTTTAACCCTAGTTGTTTTTGAAAATTTTTTGACAAAACTAACATGCGACAATGTGATTAGCATTAATTTAAGAGTAGGTTTTGTATACTAAATGGAAGTGCATGGCCATTTTTCCACTAATATTTCATTGAAATCCTTCAAACAATACACTTCTCTGACCCTGCAATTTTCACAATTTTGACTCATCACCCGACCCGAACAAATATGACCCACAACCCGACCCAACTTTTCTATGGCCCAACCCGTGAGTCGGATTAGGTCAACCCGTTTGTCACCCTTATTACAACTATTGAAAATTAGAATTAACATCTTTAAAAATTTTTATAAGCTCATAAGTTTTTTATAAGACCCAATATACTTCCTTTGATTGTTGTATATACTATCGAAATTCGCTGGCTTGAAAGGATATAAAATTCTAAAAACTGTGTCTAACGGGTCGTGCCAAATAACATTTTTAAAGAACTGTGCAGAACCGCCAAGTGCCAAAAACTTGCGGGCTAGTGCAGTTCTGCAACCGGTCAGAAATATTTATTGGTAACCGGAAATCGGTTGACTTAAGTACTCGCCGTTTATTGGCCACTTAACCGGTGACCGGTCGAATATTTCAATACATGTAAATTGTAAGCTAAGAGAATTAGTTGACAAAGTATGTTCATTGTATTTTTATGTGTTATTTGTTTTTTATTAACATTTTCCGCTTGCCTTGCATCGTGTAAAATATTAATAAACAAAAATAACAAATATACGTTTTTAATGTTTAAAAAAAATAATTAAAAAACGCTTCTCTTAAAACTACAAGTTTTTCCACATTATAGCCATTTAGACAGTGAAAGAACATAAATTATTTAGAGAAGCATGCAATTGAAATACAACTGCATGCATTTAGTTGAAAAATATGATTTGCAAGTTCGAAATCAATACGATTTAGAAATTTCATTAAAATATCGCGCGAAATATAGCAAGGTTGACTTTCAAAAGTACAATCGCCTGCAATCATTATTCGTGAATTATAATAGACAGCCTTTTTGAATATAAAATTATTTGTTATTTTTAAAAAAAACCGTTTTTTGAAATTTTTCTGAGAAAATTCCCAAAAATATAAGATATTTGTAGTAATTAGACCGGTAATAAAACGGTCCAATTAGCCGGTCAAAATGTCTTATCGGTAACCGGTAGATATCGGTACTTGTTACCGTTTATCGGCAACCGGTGAAAGGTTGCAGCACAGGGCTAGGAGGTTTAAGTCCTCTCCATGATTTTTGAAAAACAAAGGATTTGCATAAAATGTCATGGAGTTTTTATTCGTTTTATTAACTTGATCGTTCTTTTAGACTATTGTTACACAATTATAATAACTTGGTCTTCTTAAATCCCCTAGAGTAATATGTTAGTAATTCAAAAATGAGAATTTACAGCAATAAGTCACAGGAATTTTTTATGTCAATGTATACAATAAATCGCCATGCTGCAAGGAAAATCTTTATGTCAGATTTCACAGCGAAAAAGTTTTTTTTTCATTACTTACAAACACAGGGCCAATTTTTTACTATATTTCAATTACATAATGATATTATGTAGTCGGATGTAGAGTGAGCGCCGAAGCCCCTTTCTCAGAAAATTTTTCAAAAACACAAGCCATCGGGTGAAATTTGGTGCTATTCTTCTCCACCGAATTATTGCTATGCAATGCAAGTTTATAATTATTCACACTAATATGCTACACCCACTTTAGTCTATAAGAAAACTGTGAGAAAACGTTCAATTCTAATGGAACCTTCTGTGATAAGTCTGAAAGAAGGCTTCTCAGTACTATTCAACGTGAATGTTTTGCAGAAAATCTATCAATGATTACTGCTATATCACGCTGAATGTAACAACGTGCCTTCACCTTTGAGCTGATCCTGTGCCATGGTGATACGTAGATATGTTTGCCGCATGCGAAGAGACGGCAGACTTTTCTTCTCGCGTTCAATGGTGTTGCTAGTATGATAGCCATCGTTTTGACCTTTGTTAAACGCCAAGAAAAGAAAAACTTCCAGTTTCAGCAACAATTCGGTCAATTTGTTCAGTAATTTTTGAAAATATATTTAACATAATTTTAAATAAATGTATAATTTAATAAATTTTGCGGAAAATAACTCAAATTCAATGATTTTTTGTCTAAAATCCTGGGTTCAGGTAAGAGAATACATGATAATTACGTAGTCAGTGATTCAGGTCCAGACAATCTGATTTATAGGTGATGGCTATCTTAATTTTTCCCAAAGTGTCTCTCTGAGAGCTTGACATTTTCAGTGGTATGCATAATCACTAATTACCTTATTTTTAGTTTTTAAGAACCACTTAAATATTCTATACTATTTTAGAAATTCCAAAAAAATTGCGCTGTAAAACGATATTTTGCGAAAAAATCTGCTTAATTTCACATGTAACAATATTTTTACTTTCATTGCAATGCCTAATTTATATTTATCAGCAATAACGCTTTAACTACCCTGCGATGACTCGCCATTAGGAGAAATATTCAAATAATTCCCTGGTTTGTGGCAATTTTGCACATGAACTTCGCCTTCATAANGGTTAAATGCCAAGAAAAGAAAAACTTCCAGTTTCAGCAACAATTCGGTCAATTTGTTCAGTAATTTTTAAAAACTTTCACTATGTGATGGTTTGAAATGCTTAATCTGCATCTCATTGCCTGAGGAGTAATTTCTTTCTCTCAGTGGCTATACAGAATAGCGAAAATATATTTAACATAGTTTTAAATAAATGTATAATTTAATAAATTTTGCGGAAAATAACTCAAATTCAATGATTTTTTGTCTAAAATCCTGGGTTCAGGTAAGAGAATACATGATAATTACGTAGTCCGTGATTCAGGTCCAGACAATCTGATTTATAGGTGATGGCTATCTTAATTTTTCCCAAAGTGTCTCTCTGAGAGCTTGACATTTTCAGTGGTATGCATCATCACTAATTACCTTATTTTTAGTTTTTAAGAACCACTTAAATATTTTATACTATTTTAGAAATTCCAAAAAAATTGCGTTGTAAAACGATATTTTTCGAAAAAATCTGCTTAATTTCACATGTAACAATATTTTTACTTTCATTGCAATGCCTAATTTATATTTATGAGCAATAACGCTTTAACTACCCTGCGATGACTCGCCATTAGGAGAAATATTCAAATAATTCCCTGGTTTGTGGCAATTTTGCACATGAACTTCGCCTTCATAAAACTATTAAAATATTGCGTTTTTGGGTCTTTTTAGCATTTGAACTCGCGCACACTACCCTTGAATCTCGATTATTTGTTTTGAACAATTATTAAACCAGAAAAAATGTGGTTTGTTGGTACCATCCGCTCTCTGAAATTCACAAGAAGATATAGCTTTGAAAATTAAATAGTTCTTAATTTGAGAAATCATCATTAAGCAGAACGTTGGTATTTGGAGCCATTTGAAATTCAGGCGTTCTCAAGACATTCAATGTAATTTCTAACAATGCAGAATGAAACTAATATAAGGGATCAGACGAAATACCCCTATAGAATATATGGCAACAGGAAAGTAACTGGTAGAAGTCAGCCGGGGCAACATTCGAAGCTTACTGTAAACACAGCTTGACGATTTTCAATAGAATTTGACAAAATTAGGTGAATTAAATACCTCACCCAGAGGCCGTCTTTTCATTTAAGTAGTTGCCTTATGAAATCAAATCAATGACAAGTAATTTTGAACAGTTTTACATTTTTTTAGGCATTTAGGGAAGTGATCCAAATTCAATACGTAAACAAGAGAAAGTGCAACCGTAAAAAACACCGTTAAAAATGGCGTTTTACGTTAACATGACCGTAAACCACATCGGTGACTTGCACTGGGAAGTAATTCGCGAATAAATGTTAACTGTGAAGTTTACATTAAACTCGTGTTGTTTACTCATAAGTTTACAGTATAATTTTGTGACCTCATTGTGCAGTTGATTATTATAAATAGCTTTGACGCTTTTGGGTTCTGCACATTTCTTCAAATAATTAATTAAGCGTATACAGACGTTTGGGGCGCATACTTAATTCTTAATAATGACACAATCACTTTAAATTGGCAGGCAACTTCACTTACCATAGAACATTAAATATAAATAGTGTATTGGACATTGTCCACATATTTTTTGCTGACGTCAGCATTTTTCAACACAAATTGAGCAAAATAGGCAACTTATAATCAGATTGTATTGATAGAATGAATCAATTCAATTTTTTTCTACTTTTTTCTGTGATATAAATTGTACTTTACATATCTTTATGTCCCGTATGCTACACAAGTTTTATAAAATACAACATGGAGATAAAACAAAAACAATAAGAAACAAAAAATATTTCAGTATATATATATATATATATATATA
>CABFPE010000043.1:2275986-2295629 GCA_900660155.1 Hofstenia miamia
CCTTGATGTGCTAGCAAGTAAGCAGCGCGATTTTATCATCAAGCAAGCTGACGAGGCCTATCAGAAGCAAGCAAATGAAATGTCTAGACTACAGTCTGAAATTTTTAACAACCTTGACGAAAATCTTGCGAAATTTCAAGAACTGCAGGAGTGTATGTCTCATGCTCTAAAATATACAATGGAATTTCTGGAAAATATGCCATATTATGATGTTGATGATATCAACAAGGAAGTTAATAATGTCACCAAAAATAAGTGCAACCTTACATTAGATTTGGTGGAGATAAAAAAATTAGAATTAATTTCAAAATCATTTGACGAAACCAATATAAGTGAGCATGTTCATTCCTATATTGGAAAACTCATAGTCAAAGTGAAGAAAAACAGTCAAATTATTTTGACAAATATGGAAACATCATTTCTCTATGAAAAAATTATTTTGAATCCTCAATTAATATCAAGATTTTGTCCAGGTGAGAAAGGACTGGCAGAAATTTTATATGATGAAGAAAATGATGAAATTTACTCAATTTTTACAGAAAATGGTAAAACAATTCTTAATAGAACTTTAAAAAATGGGATCCATAAGCGATGTATCATTAAGAACTGTTTGTATGGATGGCGTCGCAAATATCTGGCAATGTTGCCCAACAATAATTTGCTAGTTTTATGTTATCTTGATAAAGACACTCCTGGTCGAATTATAGAAGTAAATAAAATTTTTACTCAATCAAATATATTTAAAACTTCCTTTTGTGATGCTAAGGATTTCCAATCCAGTGGTTCAAGTCCCTGTAAGAACATTGTAGTATTCGTGTCGCCTATTTTGCTGACTCTCTTTAAGTACACTGTGAAGTCAAGAGCATGTGAAAGAGCAAAACTGCCAGCAAAATTTAAGAACTGTTACCTTGGCACATTTACGTTACATGAGAATTTAGATCACATTGTCTTTGGGAGCTTTAAAGAAATACATTTGTATTCTTTTCAAAATGAGGCAATTTTACGTTCATTTGGTTCATTAGAAAACAATTTTTATCATGGAGTCGCTTTTCTAACAAAAAATATTCTGATAGCAGGATCAGATTTTTCCTTAATTTTTTTTGATGTTACAACTGGTGAACAATGTAGAAAAATTACAAAATTTAATGATGAAAACAATAAAGAACGGAAATTTCATGGAAAACCATCTTTAATATCTCTTGGAAATGACTCATCGATTATTATTAACCAAGATAAGCAAATCCTCAAACTCAAACTTAAATTTATTTAAATCAATTATTTTATGTAATAATATGTTTACATTTGATTTCTCTAAACAATGGATGTATTCAATAGGTTTATAATTAATTAAATGCTAATACTTTAAGCCCTCATTTTTACTTAGCTGATATTCGGATGGGTTCAAACATGGATTACCCAGGTATTAATCTAAGCTGTAAAATGCAACCAGGAAGCGGGTTGAGGCACCTATTTCCTCGCAATATTTGAAATTTATCAGTAAAAATAGTAAAAGCATCATAAAAATCACAATTTTAATGGCCAATTCTTGCCCTTTATTATCATACATACATGTTATTTAAGATTCAATGTCTTTGTTGCAACTTTTTCTCAATTTCTTCATAAAAATTCTTCACAATATCATTCAAATGATAGTAATGAAAAAAGTTTAAGCCTGTTTTTTTTAAAATAACATAGTCCTCTGGTTATTAATGTATTATACCACAGGATTTTAGCAAACCATCATAAAAAGTTCCCTGTATGCATTTATTAAATCAAGCAATCATATATTTTTTAAGATTGTTTATATGTTATAGATGTTTGCTTGGCATTTGTACTGTTTCAAGATTCTTGAGTTTATATATGAATTTAAAAAAGAAACGCATCATTTATTTAACATGCTTCAGCATGACGCTGCCATTTTAAAAAAGTTTCCCACTATAAAATTTACAAAATATTCATCAAATCACATATTTTTATATATTTGTTTATAATATTTTCAGTAAATTTAGTTTGTATTTATATTCATCTTTTTTGTTTAAGCTTGGTTCCTTTAATTCTATATAAATTGATTCAATGATGCTTAGTTGAAAATTATCAATTGCCTTGGATAAGATTTTATATGTAAATTTCATATTACAGCTCTTTAAATGATCAGAGATGGTCGAATGAATTTTGTGTTCTTTAATTGTTAATTGTAAATTCCTTGACGTTTTTCCAAGGTATTGTGCACCACAGTTGCAAGTTATTTCATATATTACTTTGGAAATGTTTTCGATCTTGGTTTCTGTTTTTAGTCCTATTATATGTCTTAATTTATTGGTCTTTAGTATAAAGCCTATCTTTAAAAATGATGGAGTGATTCTTTTCAGATATTTCTGTAATTTAATTGACTGTATTCCTCGATATTCAATATTAAAGATGTAATTGTATTAATAATCACTTTGTTTGTTTTTAGTTTCTTGACTTTGTAGTAAGTCTTCTAGTTTTTCTTTTATAATTCTATCGACTAAATATACTGGATATTCATTACGCTTTAATATATCTTTGATCTTAATGATTGATTTATGAATTTCTTCGTAATTGTGATCAATCATGAAATGTCGATGTATCAGACCTTTGATCATGGATTTTTTGTATGCAAAGGGTACGTTTGAATTGTACTTTTTCTCATTATAATTCACAGCATGCCACTTGATATAGAAACTAGCATGGAGTTCATAAAATTGTATTATAAAAATGATGAAAATGAAAAAATGAGAGAGAACAAATGAAGGAATGCTATTAAAAATAATCAATTTCCTTTGTCTACTCTGATGTAGAATCTCCATCCAGGCCCAATTACAAACAAATTCAATCTTTAATTCAATTTCCAATGTGTTCAGTGGGAAGGGATCTAACTAATAACAGCTCACCTCAATAAATGGTTGTATCTCCTTAACAATAATTAATGATTTAACCACCATTCACTATTTAACAACAAACAACAACATATATTTAAGTTCTCATGCACATATACATGTATAGGGTTTACAAACTTATTAAGAACATAAATAATGCAACTTTCTTCATATGAGCTTTGATATGTCAGTAAATGTTTGTTTCTTGGTTAAGTTATAATTTACATATAACTTAATAAATATTTTAACTTATTGTTCTTGAGTTGCACATCTTATTCTATAATTAGTCAGATAATTGATATTTTGTTGTGTAATATATATACCGTGGTCAGCTTCTTTTATCAGACCTGATATGTGTATGAAGATGACTTCCATCACTTACATGTTCATTGAATGTAGGAACCACAGTAGTGTTGACTGGAGCTGGTACAGCTGAAACATAGCAAGCTTAAGGAGTAGCAACAGTAGATAGCATGGATACATTGGAAATGGCAGACTGAGCAAAAGTGGGGTGGCAATTTGTCAACGAAGTACTAAAGGATGCTGAATTAGGAGTTGACGAGGTTATAACCTGTTCCGCCTCATTTTGGTAATTATTCATCATTCCAGACTGAGACAAAATCATTTGTGTGAATTGATTCGTTATTTTCTCACCAAGATCATCCAGAGCCTCTTCTAAAGCAGCACGGGTAACATACTTCTTGGAAATATGGTGAGGAGAAAGAGAATCCTCACTCTTCTTTGTTGCTTGTAATTCATGCATTTGAAGTTCTAAGGACATTATCAACTCTAGCATCTTTCTTTCCATACGTTGAAGTTCAACATGCTGAGTGTTGAGTTCAGCTTGGAGGGCTTCGACCTGGCTCTCACTTTCCATTCACAGTGCTATTTGTTGAGACAAGGAATCCTATAGGTGTTTGATTTCTAATTTCTGGGCATCAAGATCTGGAGTAGTTTGACTGGGATTGCTAGGATTACTGAAACCACTGTATGGACAAACAGGAATTGGTGGACCATTCTGCATATTAAGAATTTGACAGGTATTTCTCTGAGAAACTTGACTAGGAGAATTTGGTAATGATAAGTTAAAGAATGATCTAATGGTACAAGGGGTAATGTCCTGGCTACCAACGCTTGTGGAGGGGACACTCCACAGGGGAGGAGTCCCAAAATGAGGAGAACAAACAACTAGGTAAACTGACAGTTGGGAGCAATTCCCTAATGAATAAAACAACACGCAGGATTTAGAGATCACAACATAAACACCAAAAAGGGGCAGGGCAGTATTTGGTAATAAATCCAACAAGTAGAAGTACAGATACAAAAGAACTTAAACAAGTAACTACACAACAAAAAAAGTTAAGAACGTCAAATGACCATTGACAGGAGAAACACAAGTGTTCAGGATCATGTCAGAATCCTGTCACAGTTGCCATGTAGAACCACGAGCTGGCATCCTAATTACACTAGAGAACTCATTGACATGGCAGAAGGTTTAAGTAGTGACCTTATAATAACAGCCCTGATTCCAGTAAATTAACATAGAGAAATTATTAAAACAAACATCAGTAATTCATCCAAGTAACTAAGACTTTTTAGGTAAATTGAAAGATGACCAATTTGTATGGCTTCCAGACTGAAGTGCTATCCAACAGGAGAAGTGCTTAACCTGAGTGAATGGTGCTACTCTAATTGTCTCACAATTTATTATCTATCTCATCACTAAAAATAAACATCTCATTTTCATTGTTATCTCTCAGCTCACTAAATATTAGCATGTAGTTACCATGCATTTGTGCTAACTAATGGTATAATATCATCACAGGGTAATTAATTATTGGTGCATGTACGTGTTGCAAATAGAACAAAAGGTTTATTATTTCCCTATATGTAGCCATATACATAACCTAAAAGGTCCACCATTTGGGATAGATGGATCTCTAGATGCTACATGTTGTGCTAGTACTTTGAGGAAAGTACTCCCAAATTTTCACCTTAACCTACACAATTATTTGCATATTGAAAAAGTAAGTTAATAAAATAGAAAATGTAAATGGTAGTTGAAGCTAGATAAAATCTATTAACAATTTTAAACATCATTGCTCAATTTATACAATTCAAAATATTACCTGTCTTTGTTTACAACTAAAGACCACAAGATAGTCATGACATATTTCCTCTCACAATTTAATTTGAGCAATAATTCTATGTAGCACCAAATCAAGGGGACATGAAATAGTTTTTGTAAACTAAAATCAAAATAAAGAGATATGTCATACTGAAGTCATTACAAAGCTAAAGATAATAAATAATAATCACGAAATTTCCCTGAGTGACTCTACAATATGTGCCTCTGTTTTTGATTATGTTTATTTGTTTCTTACATTCTGGTCTCCTATGATATTTCTGTCTGCAATTATAATATTTAACATCCTTTTCTTTTATCTTCTTCATTTTCCCTTTCATTTTAAATTTAATTATTTTCTCTGGTCTCTCCTCATCAACATTTCTTTTTGTTATCTTTGTCTTAAAGTTGCTTTTCTATGTTGATATGTCTCAATTCCAAGATGCTTTTTCATATATTCTAGAATTATTTTCAATAGTTGCTTGCATGTCAACTGCTTTTCTTATCATCTTTTCTAATTTGTCATCAACATTGCACTTTGTTTTGAATTGCTTTCCTATGTTGTCTGGAATTCCTTTTCATATATGGAAAAACAAATCATATTTAGAGTAGTGATGTCCTCATAAACTCAATGTCAGCAGTTTTCTACTTGCTGCATTTAGTTTCTTATATTGTTGTCTTTTTTCATCTTTGTTGCATTTAATATTATTTGATACTGATTCCTAAAAATTTAGTTTTTTGTAGTATTCCAAGAAGTCTCTTGTAAATAATTTGAGTAATTTGTGGAGTTGTAACTACATGCTTTCCCATTGAACTTAGGTAGTATTGCTTTGCATAGGGTTTTCTTGTTGTTTTTGTTTTGTCTGTTCTATATATGTTCTAGTATTGTGCACATGGAAAGCAACACAGTGAAAACACCAAATATTTGACTAGTACCTGCTAATCTAAGTTGTTGACAATTTCCAATTCTTTTGATTTTCTTTTGTCTGCTGATGATGCACTTCTGCCTTAATTAGCATTTGCAATTTTGGTCTACTACCTTTTTGTCAAATGAATTAATATCAAAAATTACTGCACTACAATTTTACAAATAATTAATTAATCATAATCATGTGTTGTACAATTAATATTTATTTTAATATTCAGTCTTAGTTTCTTCCTCTATTTTCCTTAACTTGACCACACATGATTGGATTATGTTACAGTATAATATCATCACAGGGTAATTAATTATTGGTGCATGTACATGTTGCAAATAGAACAAGAGGCTTATTATTTCCCTATATGTAGCCATATACATAACCTAAAAGGTCCACCATTTGGGATAGATGGATCTCTAGATGCTATGTGTTGTGCTAGTACTTTGAGGAAAGTACTCCCAAATTTTCACCTTAACACGTTTACGGCGTTGTGTACCACCGGTGGTACATTTACGTATTTCACTGTAGGCGCTGTGTAAACTAAAATCAAAATAAAGAGATATGTCATACTGACGTCATTACAAAGCTAAAGATAATAAATAATAATCATGAAATTTCCCTGAGTGACTCTACAATATGTGCCTCTGTTTTTGATTATCTTTATTTGTTTTTTACATTCTGGTCTCCTATGACATTTCTGTCTGCAATTAAAACATCCTTTTCTTTTATCTTCTTCTTTTTCCCCTCTTTCATTTTAAATTTAATTATTTTCTCAGGTTTCTTCTAATCATTATTTCTGTTTGGTATCTTTGTCTTAAAGTTGTTTTTCTATGTTGATATGTCTCAATTCCAAGATGCTTTTTCATATATTCTAGAATTATTTTCAATAGTTGCTTGCATGTCAACTGCTTTTCTTATCATCTTTTCTAATTTGTTATCAACATTGCACTTTGTTTTGAATTGCTTTCTTATGTTGTCTGGAATTCCCTTTCATATATGGAAAAACAAATCATATTTAGAGTAGTGATGTCCTAATAAACTCAATGTCAGCAGTCTTTCTACTTGTTGCATGTAGTTTCTTATATTGTTGTCCTTTTTCATTTTGTTGCATTTAATATTATTTGATACTGATTCCTAAAACTTTTGTTTTTGTAGTATTCCAAGAAGTCTCTTGTAAGTAATTTGAGTAATTTGTAATTCTTATTTGTTTTTCAGCATCAAGTAATAGATAATGCTTATATGCCATTCCTGATATAATAGCAGTCTTGCTGCTACTGCTCTTTCCTGTTTCACTTTTCTTTCCATCAAACCATTTGGTGAATGTGGAGTTGTAACTACATACTTTCCCATTGAACTTAGGTAGTATTGCTTTGCATAGGGTTTTCTTGTTGTTTTTCTTTTGTCTGTTCTATATATGTTCTAGTATTGTGCACATGGAAAGCAACACAGTGAAAACATTGTTAGCAAGACTGCTATTGACACCAGTTAGTGTGCATCTCATGGGGCAGTCATGCAGAGAGTAAACTCTCTGTCTCTAGCCTGTGATATAGGCCTTATGCCAGTATTTGCTGTGCTTTCCTGAAATTTTAGTCTCTTTTGTTTTATTGTTTTCTCTTTGTTCTGAAATTGTTTCATTAATTATTTTCTGCTTTCCTCATTCACCTTCTTCTTTGAAGTATTCTTGCCTTTTTCCCCAGGTCCTCCCACTGTCAATAATTGTTTTTAGGTCTCTCTCCAGTTCTTCTTCAACATAAATCTCATGTGTCATTATTTTTTTTGTTCTCTTCCTCAGTTAGTTTGATTAATCTGAGTTTGTCACATAATTGCTCCAATTCATGCAACTGCATTTCATTATGCTCTACCAATTGTTTATTTTCCTTTTCCAACTTTAACTACATTGTTTTCTATCTCTTGTTTTGTTAAATAAATTTTTTATTCAACTCAGCTAGTTGTTGGGTAAATCTTTTCACGTCATGTTGGAACAGTTGTGCCTGCTTCTCCAGTTTTTGACTCATATCTATTTTGAGTTCTGTTATTACTGTTTCTTTTCTTCATACATTTATTCAAATTTTTCTGTTAGCTGTCATATTTCAGGTTTCAACATTGTTTCAATTTTCTGACCATTTTTAGGATTTCATAAACCTCTTGAGGACTTGTCACTGGTGACATGTGAATTGTCTGCATTTCAATTGTGGAGGTGTGACTTGTTCCTCACAGATGATGTAGTTGCTGATGCCAATGGGGTTGACTGTGCTTTTTGCTGGTGTTTCTTAGTACTTCCTTTTGTTGTTTTCTTTGTCATTAATATTTCATTGAAAGTAGTGGACTTCCTTTTCAGTTCAGACTCATTCCTTACCACTACATCTAAGTTAGGTGTGTTGACTTATTGACCTTTTTGTTTTTTGCTTTCTATTCATTGATTGAATTTCTAGTTTTCTTTGTGCTGAATAAATCCATTTTAACAGCACTTTCTGATTTTTTCTTTTGTTACATCCAGTTTTCTGTAGTGTCTTCAAAAAAAATTTCAATGTTTTATTGAATAATTACTGACTATGACTGATGGTATGTTTGGATCTTTACATCTGTTATGGTTGCCATGTAGGATCTCCATCCAGGCCCAATTACAAACAAATTATGTCTTTAATTCAATTTCCAATCTGTTCAATGGGATGGGACCTAACTAATAACTGCTCACAAGAATAAATGGTTGTATCTCCTTAACTAATTAATGATTTAAGCTCTATTCACTATTTAGCTGAAGTTTCCATGCAGTTTTCCTTTTGAATGGGCATCTGCCCAAAAATGTTCTCTATGTCACCAATTAATCCACTTTGACATCTACTTTGATATTTTGCTGACACTAAGCTCAATGAACATTTATTATGTGTACCTAGCTTACAGCAGTGCTAATAATATGAATGACACAACTCAACTTCTCTCTCCCATGATTGTGTGTTGTTGTATGAAGTAAATGATTGAATAGAACCTTCATTGTGTTATGCATCCTGGAATGAAACTAGCTGCTCAATACATAACAAATATTTAGATAATAAAAATAACAACAGTTAATAATTGCCATTACCCAAAACTATTGGTGAATAATTATGCAATTCACTACTAGGCAGCAGCTTCCCAGCCTACATTTACTAATAGTGAATAAATAGGTAATCATATCCAAGGTCACATTATCAGTCAAAGCATATACCTTACACTTGGCTAACTAGCTGTTTTTGAATTTGTTACTATATGCATTAGTGAAAATGAAAGATAGCTAACTAAACAGGATGGGGAAAAAACCTTAATCATACACCTAACTTTAATGTATTTTGTGGTCAAGGGTGTAGAACTTTGAATTATTCCCATTGTGGAATCCTCCCCATTACTTCATCAATATTAAACTGAGTTGCTTCTATTTATACTATAAATCAAAACAAGTACCTGCTGCTTTTAAAATATATGTTCACATAGACTATTCTGCATGTTTTTGCTAAAATTAAAAAGGAGCAATTTGTACTCAGATATTTGCCACATGGTTTGCCAACAGGCACTTGCTTGTACATTTCTATATTAAATCTTAGGTAGATAATCAATCACAATAAATGCTAAATAATTTTTCTTTTACATTTTCTTTAATTCTTAGTTTTAGCAGCGTTTTTTGATGGATTATGCTACATGGACACAATTGATAACAAAATTTGAAATCACAAAGACACTCTATGATTTACCATCAAGTAGTAGGCCATCACTGAAGAGAGACTGTGCATGTGCTGTTTTAGAGGCATTGACAAGCAATAGTTACAAAATCCACTTGGTGATGCAAGTTCAAGAGGTGTATTTGAACACATAGGCATTCCTTGAAGCAGTGTTATTCAGGTTCTGCACCAAGACAGTATGCAGAGTTATTGCATCAGCTTGCTCCAATCTCTGAATGATGTTGACAAACCACAGTGACTTGCTTTTGCATATTGGATTATGGATAATCAGTTACTGTTAAAAAATGTGTTGTGGAAAGATGAGGATTACTTCTGCCTTGATGACTTTGTAAATCACCACAACTGTGTAATTTGGAGCTTTGAAAATCTCAAACAGTTTTATCTAAAAGTGTGTATGGATGGCTCTTTCTCCTGAATATATGTATTGCAACCATTCTTCTTTGACTCCACAATTATTAAAGAGAATTATACTGTCATGCTTAATGATCATCTAATCCCACAGTTACAGAGAAAAAGAGAACTGCTGTCTTTCAAAATAACTGAGCTCCTCCCAACTATTCATTAATGGATCACAATTTTCTGGCTTCAAAATTTCCACATCATGTGATTGGGCAAGGATATGGGATAGTGTGTCCACAAGGTTGCCAGACCTCAGCCTGCTGGACTTCTATTTTTGGGGCATGCCTAAGGCTTGTGTATTATCCAAATTTCTGCCTACTAATGTAGAATCATCCTCCTGGCCAATTTTAACCCAAACAAATCTGATAATGATTTAATTAGCACAAAATGGTGGGAAGAGATCTATCTTCTTGATTGCTTTAGTATTGTTAATTTAATTCTCTAACTAACATTAAAACTAGTAATAACTATCACTGTTTAGGTGATGCCAACTCAATCAAATTCTTTGGGCCTCTGTTCAATGCTGATCCATTTTCCAATATTTCATTAATTGCATTGCTTCCACTTAAGAATTGCTGATGATTCAGCTCAACAAAGAGATGTGTTATGTCAACCCTATTTAGTGTGGTGATTAAATATTGATATCACAACTTGACTTAATCTCTACCATTTTGTAAAGCATGCAGTGTGTTAACCTTGAGTGCAATGTAATCACACAAACAATAAAGTACTTGATGTTGACTCTAGCTGCTGATTGTAAAATATAACATTAATCAAATATAATTTTTAAATACAACTATCTACTAAAGCAGCTTCCTAACTTACATTTAATAATTTCCAAGCATGGACCCACATTTAGATGTTAAACAAGAAGGTACAAGTGTACTTTGTACATGTGGGAGCAGTAACAGTAAAAAAGCTGATCTGTTCTAGTAGTGTGTACACAGAAAGCAATGCAGTGAAAACACTGTTAGCAAGACTGCTACTGACACCAGTTAGTATGCATCTCATGGGGAAGTAATACAGATAGGAAACTATCTGTCTCTGGCCTGTTATAGCACAACCTACCAGGCCCAATGTCAAGTTATCCAAATCTATTACTTTGGTTCTGGATCAATTTGGCAGGAAGGGATCTATTTGTTCTCAACTGCTCTGTGAATTAGTAATATTTCTCTGCTAACTTTCATTAGCAGATATATTAACAATCACTATTTAGCTGAGGTTTCTTCACAGTTGTGCTGTTCTTTGGGCATCCTCAACACTGTTCTCCTTGTCAGTAAAAAATCTAGTAATCCAATTTCTCTGATGTATCTCTGACACTCATTTTAAAGAAGCTTATTATATGTACCCTAACCTATGATGGTGCTTACTAATGATCAGACACAACTCAACTTAAAATCTTTTTGTATTATGTGCTGTTGTGTTTCAATCCTAATAAATAAAATGACATAAGTTTCATGCAACCTGACTTGTCAATAGCTGCTTTGTTAACAAGTTAACATATTTAAAACATTGCCATTACCAAAAAACTATTGGCATTCAAGTTACTTATTAAACAATTAGCAGCTTCCTAATCCTACATTTAACTAAGATAATTAATATAATAAATGATATCATTATCAGTCACTTTATAATCAATAATTTGGACCTAAAAAGGGGGTAAGATGCGTCCTACATTTGGCTACTTGGCCATTTCTGAATTCTTATAACATACATGATGGAAAATGATCAATAGCTAGCTAAATGGGAGATGAAAAAACTTATAATTGTACAACTAACTTAGATGCATCTCATGATTAGGCTTGAAGCACCTTGAATTGTTCTCATCATGAGATTCTGACCACTAATCAGCATGAGCTGTTTAGCTAGACATTCATAATAATTAATAAAACTGGAATTAAGAGCAAAATAAGATTTCTGAAGAATATACTTCATCAATTGTTACAATGTTTTCTCTCTATTTATACTTTCAATTAAAACAAGTACCTGTTGATTTGAATTTTAAAATACTAAGGCACTTCTGCATAGTTTACTAAAAATAATGAAAAGTGATTTCACTCCTAGATTTTTGCCATAATAATTTATCAGCAAGTACTTGCTCATATATTTTTATATTTGATTTATAAATCTTGGTTAGCAAATATCATCACTTAAGTTGCTCAATAAAATTTAATCATATTCCTTCTTTCCTTTCTTCAATCTTGGTTTTCAGCAGCTTATGTGATGGATTATGCTACACTCTGAGATAGGCCTTAGGCCAGCATTTGCTGTGATTTCCTGTGAGGCAGCATTACTGTTTCACAGGTAACTATGATCCAAAATTTTACAATCTATTACAGAGTTGAGACAGGTCTACAAGCAAGGATAGCTAGAATACTTTGTATTTTAATAAATTCTGTGAAATTATTTGCATGGATCAGATCAGCTCTCTGTGTGCCAGGAGTCACCAGAGGATTCTGAAGATCAAACCAGCCAGGTACACTTCTATGGTTTGATATAGACCCAGATCTTTGCTTTCACCCATTATGTTAGTGTGTTGACTTCTTCAGTAACCCTTCACCTATTTATAGCCTAAATGCATCTGGCAGTCAGGGACTCAGACCTAAGTAATCATTCTCACCATTGTATCCTGACTGCTACTCTGCATGAATTGCTTAGCTTAACATTGTATTTAATAAAGCAAACTGTAATAAATAAAATATAAGTTCAATTTGAAAGAATTTATTTTATCAACCTAATACTTTTCTTAGTAGTAATTTATAATTAATTTTTACAAACATGTTTAATAATCAAACAAGTATCTGTTGCATTTCAATTTCCCTTAAGCCACATAGATTGTCTGTGTGGCCCTTCAGTGTAAACTAAAATCAACAAAGAGTGATTCATCCTCAATTGTTGGTCAAACCATTTGGCAGTATTTGCTCATGCAATTGATTAAAAATTATTACCATATCTTGTTAATTATTTAATTCATCTTCTTGGTTTTATTCATCTTGATTTAATTAAAAAATTAATCAGATTATGCTACAGGCACTCCTCAGTGTTCATTGATTTGAGGATAGTTCTTTCACCATGTACCAATGTGTCAGCACTTTTTATTATTGTTTCAACATTGACTTGTTCCCATTTTATGTTCTTGAATTCTGGTAGTTGTTTTTTTAGAACTGCTTATTTCTTGGTTGTCACTGTATCTGCATATCTTCTGATTTTGGTGTTCTGTATCATATCTGTTATCAATATCATTTTTCACAGTTTGTTTAATATTTCATTGAATATTGCATAGAATTTCATATATAGATAAAAGCCTTTTATGCTGATCATTAGTGTCACTTGGGCATCTGCTCTACTTGTATGGGCTATTTGTTTATGCATTATACATTCAGGATAGAAAAATTTAAATGTCTTGAGTAAAATTTCATGTTTGGTATGTCTTTGTAGAAAAACCTGTTCTGCAAATCTTCTTCTGTTATTTCTTCAGGATTGTTTTTGTTAATTCTTATCATCAGGATTATTTTGATTGTTTTGGATGTGTTGTAATATCTGGATTGTATATTCAATATATCTAGCCNTTCATTGAATATTGCATAGAATTTCATATATAGATAAAAGCCTTTTATGCTGATCATTAGTGTCACTTGGGCATCTGCTCTACTTGTATGGGCTAGTTGTTTATGCATTGTACATTCAGGATAGAAAAATTTAAATGTCTTGAGTGAAATTTCATGTTTGCTATGTCTTTATAGAAAAACCTGTTCTGCATAACAGAAGAAGTTATTTCTTCAGGATTGTTTTTGTTAATTCTTATCATCAGGATTATTTTGATTGTTTTGGATGTGTTGTAATATCTGGATTGTATATTCAATATATCTAGCCAAATGATGTCATTCACTACTGAGAATAGCATAGTTGTTTTCAGTGTTCACCTTTGTATTTCTTCTCTCAGTATTTCAAGTTGTCTGTTTATTGGCTCCACCTTGCTATATAGATCATATGGCATTACTTGTCCTTCAATAAATATCCATACATGCTCATTATTTCTTAGTATTAGCATTTTTGTCTTCTTGTATTCATCTTTGTTTATCACTATCCTTGCTTTTTTCTTTCATGTTGGCATATGAATTATACTATATGGGCATGCTATCACCATTGTTTACTCTTTCAACACTCTCCATCCTGGCATTATCATTGGTATTGATATTGTTTTTGGTGTAGTTTTCTGTTAGAAATTCCAATTTTTCCAGTTTGAACATGTCCCATCCATAATTTCTTAAATCATATGCAAGAAACAAGTTATCTGATAGAGAACAGCTGCAAGAATATATACTGTCAACTTTACCAAAGTTCAACAAAGTTGTTCCTTGTTTAAATGAGAATAAAAGCAATATAATCTAGACTCTCATGCACTTTCATGCTCAAGTGGTAAACTTACACCATTATGTGCCAAATAAGTATTAGGCTTATACATCTTAATGTAGCATAATCCTTCTAAAATTACAAATTTAACAGTTAAATGGAGAAATAAAGAAAGGAAAAGAAATTTGATATTTAGAATGAATGCTATTAATGGCTTCTCATGCATTGATTGTGTGGACAAATATTTGAAAAAAACATATCCTGCAAGAAGCCAAGTATAATATGCTTCCTGTTAATTGAAGGTTACTACACTGGGCATGGGAATACAAATCACAACAGAAGACAGGTGTTTTGTTTGACTGTTAAGTAGTGCAAACATGTTGTTAGAAGTCTGTATAAATAGCATTGTTGCATTGTGAACAGTTGATGGATTAAATTCTTTGGAATTTTACTTATATTTGATTTTGGTTTGATTATTTGTTTAAAATGCGCAGCTAGGCATTTCATGCATGTAACAATCTATAGGCTGTTGTGAGGGAATTAAATAGTTGTTGCCTTGATCAAAACAATGCATTTAAGTTACAAATAGGTGTAAGGGTTTTTACTTTGTGCCTAGCTGGCTATTGATCTTGTATAACTACATGTAGCTAGCTAGCCAGCAGTAGGGCTGTTATTTATTTACTAACTCCTTTTAGATCTAAATTCTTAACAGTAGGAGATCCATAATAAGACTGATAATGACCTTGTATACATTGTTATATTGTATCTATTTTTATCATAGGTTAGGAAGCTGCATTTATTTGTACATTAGTTTTAACTCTTCTTATCTTCTGGCAGCTAGTGTCTATCATTATTACTTGTAATGATAGTTTATATGTAGGGTAGGAAGCTAGCTGCATTTATTAATTTGTATTCTTACTAGCAGCTAGTGTCATCAGATGTTTGCATATTAATTATGTTAGACATTACACACAATAGAGAGTGAGATAATAAGTCAAATTGTGTAGTTCCTTTATTATCACTTAGTTAGGGTACATATAATAAAACCAGTCTTTGAGAATGAGCTGAGTTGATGGAATTTCACTCTGATGCAACATGGCAGATGACTTCTTGGTTATCAGATACCACTTCAGGCAGTGGGCCCATCACGAACTGGAGTCTCTCTCATATCATTACCCAAATAATGGCTGTTACCTGTTACACTTGTAATCATATGGATCCTTAATATTGTTAGGTCTAGATTGAGATATACAGTGTACATGAGACAACAAAAGTTCAAACAGTTAGACATTAACCCATTTGGAGAATCTGTTGTCTATGATCCCTAAATAGTCTTACATGATTGCAAGGAATGCTGACTTATGATTCTTTATTAATTTAGTTCCAGTCATAAAGAACCTACAAAAAAGTTTTGTTAAGAGCGTTTTGAAGCAAATAGTACTAACCTTTAGAATGGAAATAGAGGAGGGAAGTTCTAAATTCTTCATGTCTTTTGATATTATAGATAATGTTCGTTTGTAAAGTAAAATACTACAACAATTTAGTGACAAGCAATGTATAGGAATGATAGGATATAGGCAACTTTTTCAGTAAATTGTTGATAACTATTTTCTAATTCACCTTCAGAAAATTTTATCACGTAATAATTCATATTATAAAGCATTGTTGCAAATAGTTTCTTGTTTTTAGGATCATAGCAGATATCTTGCACTTTGTCATTTTTATTTTTGTGGATTATACTGGTTGCATATGCTTCATTATGTCTGAACAGATTCCTGTTTAAAAAAATTGATTTTGCAAATCATTGATTTTGCAGTTTTCTGAATAGCTTCAGTAGATTTATTTGCAAAAGAAACAGTGATTTTTTTGAATTCAACTAGGTAATTTTTAATTTCATACCTAAAAATGGAATTTTCAAAGCTTGAAGTGGAAAATGAGAATCCAGTTGTACAACATTTCTGAAATCACTTATAATTTATTTTAATTTTTGAATTTTTGCATTAAACTCCGACACTAAATCTGTCTGTATTGAGAATATCTGAATAGATTGCTCATTAAATATTTCCTTCACACATTTTAAAACATTATCAAGCCTTTCTTGAAGCACTGATTGCATTTCATTGGCATTTATTTCAAAATCATCTTTCTTTTTAGTAAGTCTTTCAAGAACTTCTTTTGTTCTTTCTGTGTTTCTATATTTACAGCCTTTATGTTTGAGAAATGATTCAAACATTCCTCTGATTTTGCATTCATTTCTAAGATCTTGTCATTCATGTTTTTCACATGCACAACATCAGCATATTTGAAGATTGCAATACTCTTCTTCACAGCAATATGTCAATTCAATGTCATGTTCCTTGCAAACTGTTTCAAAAAGCTCTGAATAAATCTTGTTCATAGCTTCTTTATGCCTAGAACTGCATTCCTCACAAATGTTAAGTCAGCATTCCTTGCAATCATGTAAGACTATTTAGAGATCATAGACAACAGATTCTCCAAATGGGGTAATGTCTAATTTTGAACTTTTGTTGTCTCATGTACACTGTATATCTCAATCTAGACCTAACAATATTAAGGATCTGTATGATTACAAGTGTAACAGGTAACAGCCATTATTTGGGTAATGATATGAGAGAGACTCCAGTTCGTGATGGGCCCACTGCCTGAAGTGGTATCTGATAACCAAGAAGTCATCTGCCATGTTGCATCAGAGTGAAATTCCATCAACTCAGCTCATTCTCAAAGACTGGTTTTATTATATGTACCCTAACTAAGTGATAATAAAGGAACTACACAATTTGACTTATTATCTCACTCTCTATTGTGTGTAATTTCTAACATGATTAATATGCAAACATCTGATGACACTAGCTGCTAGTAAGAATACAAATTAATAAATGCAGCTAGCTTCCTACCCTACATATAAACTATCATTACAAGTAATAATGATAGACACTAGCTGCCAGAAGATAAGAAGAGTTAAAACTAATGTACAAATAAATGCAGCTTCCTAACCTATGATAAAAATAGATACAATATAACAATGTATACAAGGTCATTATCAGTCTTATTATGGATCTCCTACTGTTAAGAATTTAGATCTAAAAGGAGTTAGTAAATAAATAACAGCCCTACTGTTGGCTAGCTAGCTACATGTAGTTACACAAGATTGATAGCCAGCTAGGCACAAAGTAAAAACCCTTACACCTATTCATAGCTTAAATCCATTGTTTTGATCAAGGCAACAACTATTTAATTCCCTCACAACAGCCTATAGATTGTTACATGCATGAAATGCCTAGCTGCGCATTTTAAACAAATAATCAAACCAAAATCAAATATAAGTAAAATTCCAAAGAATTTAATTTATCAACTGTTCACAATGCAACAATGCTATTTATACAGACTTCTAACAACATGTTTGCACTTTATTTAACAGTCAAACAAAATACCTGTCTTCTGTTGTGATTTGTCTTCCCATGCCCAGCATAGTAACCATCAATTCACAGGAAGCATATTATACTTGGCTTCTTGCAAGATATGTTTTTTTCAAGTATTTGTCCACACAATCAATGCATGAGAAGCCATTAATAGCATTCATTCTAAATATCAAATTTCTTTTCCTTTCTTTATTTCTCCATTTAACTGTTAAATTTGTAATTTTAGAAGGATTATGCTAAATTAAGATGTATAAGCCTAATACTTATTTGGCACATAATGGTGTAAGTTTACCACTTGAGTCTGTAAGCATGAAAGTGCATGGGGGTCTAGATTATATTGCTTTTATTCTCACTTAAACAAGGAACACATTTGTTGAACTTTGGTAAAGTTGACAGTATATACTCTTGCAGCTGTTCTCTATCACACAACTTGTTTATTGCATATGATTTAAGAAATTATGGATGGGACATGTTCAAACTGGAAAAATTGGAATTTCTAACAGTAAACTATACCACACTACTTCTAATTTCCAATGATCATGGAAGCTTTTAGAGAACAGAAATAGTAAGAGATACTAAAGCCATACCCAACTTGCAGTAGATGTTGAGTGCATCATATTAAAGATACTTATAAAACCACAATGCACATCAAGACATATGAAAAAGGATTAACACTGAGCTTCTGGGACAAACTACAAGAAGCAAGGATAAATTACCCAGCAACAATCAGAATAGTAACAATGCCAACAACAATGGAAAACTATATAATGATACAATCAAAAGTGGAGACAAAAATTCTAAAATGTACAGCACCAAAAACAATATCAATACCAATGATAATGCCAGGAAGGAGACTGTTGAAAGAGTAAAAGTGATAGCATGCCCATATAGTATAATTCATATGCCAACATGAAAGAAAAAAGCAAGGATAGTGATAAACAAAGATGAATACAAGAAGACAAAAATGCTAATACTAAGAAATAATGAGCATGTAAGGATATTTATTGAAGGACAAGTAATGCCATATGATCTATATAGAAAGGGAGAGCCAGTAAACAGACAACTTGAAATACTGAGAGAAGAAATACAAAAGTGAACACTGAAAACAATTATGCTATTCTCAGTAGTGAATGACATCATTTGGCTAGATATATTGAATATACAATCCAGATATTACAACACATCCAAAACAATCAAAATAATCCTGATGATAAGAATTAACAAAAACAATCCTGAAGAAATAACAGAAGAAGATTTGCAGAACAGGTTTTTCTACAAAGACATACCAAACATGAAATTTTACTCAAGACATTTAAATTTTTCTATCCTGAATGTATAATGCATAAACAAATAGCCCATACAAGTAGAGCAGATGCCCAAGTGACACTAATGATCAGCATAAAAGGCTTTTATCTATATATGAAATTCTATGCAATATTCAATGAAATATTAAACAAACTGTGAAAAATGATATTGATAACAGATATGATACAGAACACCAAAATCAGAAGATATGCAGATACAGTGACAACCAAGAAATAAGCAGTTCTAAAAAAACAACTACCAGAATTCAAGAACATAAAATGGGAACAAGTCAATGCTGAAACAATAATAAAAAGTGCTGACACATTGGTACATGGTGAAAGAACTATCCTCAAATCAATGAACACTGAGGAGTGCCTGTAGCATAATCTGATTAATTTTTTAATTAAATCAAGATGAATAAAACCAAGAAGATGAATTAAATAATTAACAAGATATGGTAATAATTTTTAATCAATTGCATGAGCAAATAC
>CABFPE010000044.1:24550-35773 GCA_900660155.1 Hofstenia miamia
CTTCAGGATTGCTTTTTGGTAGCCAAAAGATGTCTCTGTTAAGTAATTCAGCTAAGCTGTTTTATTTTGTCCAACTGAGGGACAATAAGCGAAAAAAAACAAAGGCTACCATTGTTGCAAGGATCCGTTTTTAGCCAAAATTTGCAGACTTTCAAATACATTTATGGCAAAAACTGAATTATTTATTTTTCCCGAAGTTTAGACTTTGATTAGGGTAGTTTCACTTAATGCATGGATGGGCCTCTAGGGCAATGAATTTTCAGAGTTGGTATTTGATACGTAATTCAATATATATATATGTATATATTCAATTTTAGGCGCTATAAAAATCATAGACCGAATTCGATTCTCAAAATCATCATCAGTAACAAATATGCGCGCGAAATAAACATTTTCAATTGAAATTTAATGTTATCATGCTTGTTGCCTATTTAGTAATTGATGTTTCTTTGTTTGATTAATGATTAAAGCTTTGCCAATTTTAGGATGTTTTGTTTTACTTGTATGTAAAAATTACTTTCCTTAGATTGGTGTTCATCCATAAATATTTGTGATGTTCGTTAATTTGCTCCTTAATTCGTTTTGCTTCCTGACGTATAATTTTTCACAATCATCACATTTATAACTGTAGACTAAATTTTTTGGAATAGGATATATATATATATAAACATATATGTCAGCCGCAAATCACTGTTTCCCTTAGGTACCACTGGAAGCTCTTGGAAGTTCTTGTTCATTTGTGTTTGCCAGGGTAATTTGTAAACAGTTTTTAGTTCTGTTGGACTGTTCAGTACCTGTTGCTATTTAATTATATTAGTACTTTTGTTACATATATAGGCCCCACATTGGGTATGATGGTCAAAGAAATAGTTTTAGTTCGTAGGACTTTTTGCATTCTTGGATATTCTGATACTACTATAGTTATGAGCAGCTAAATCTGATGAGGAGGGGAGAGGGGTTGCACGTTTTGTATTTCAGGCGCAGGTTCACCTGTAATAGTTCTATAAGAGACTATAACCTTTCTCACAGAAGGAGATTATTATTAATCACTTTTTTTGCAAAAAGTGTGCAGTGTTTTAAATTGCTATAAAGTCTCCCTCATCTATAAATGGAATTTTTTTGCCTATTTACAAGTAGTAGATGGTTGCACACTATATTGTTATACTATGTTTTATGCTATTGTTATACAATCCCTGACATATGGAGAAATTTGTGCACTCAAGAATGAAATCTATAATACATTTCAACCGCAAGATGGCGAACAATTGTTCTTATCTTAATACATGTAAATCATCCCTAGAAAGTCCTCTAGGAGTAAATTCCAATTTAAAAAGGTAGACTATTATAGCAGTTTAGCATATGGGTTTACTGTCTTTCTGGCATTTCTTATTAGCAAAAACTGTGGGTTCCCTGCTTGAGTTTTAATTAGCCCTTAGTAGTACATTTTTATACCTTATTTTTGTATAAATTTAATAATACGAAACCTATGAAGAAATATTAAAATTTGCCAAGGTAGGTCCTGAGAAAGTAGCATTTGTCAAGTGAAGTGCAATTATTAACTCTTTTATAAGAGTTAAATTGTAGGTTCCTCAGAAACTATAAATTGAAGTTAGAAACATATGCGTGAAATTTTGTTGAAATTTATCCTGTTCATATTGTTTAGACTATTATTAAAAATTTATAGTAAAAAGACTAGAGTTTGATTCTTTTCGAAAAATTTGAGCTGCTAAATATGATACTAGTGATTTTCAATTGTTTGTTTTGGACACCTAAATTACAGTATGTTAGGATAGCTTAAAATTACAGTGTAGATATTGTTTTAAATGCTTTGAGGTTCAAATCGACATCATGTAAACACTATGCATTTGAAGGTTTTGACTTTACCCTAGTCGTCGTACACTGCCGTAAAGTAAACTAAACCGGATCATTTTATGATTTGATCATACTTTACTTTAATTAATACCTCGTACACTGCAGTAAATTAAAACCATTGGTTAAAGGACGTAAATTTTAAATATAACCCACTTTATTAAGAAAAATTGCAACTTAAAAATATTAAAATATATTTTGATTTAGTTATGATGCTCATGCGAGTGTCATTATGTAATTGAGTCAAACAAAATTTGTTATATAATATTAATGTGAATGCTATAATTAGTTCCTACAAAGCATTTTCTGTTAGCATTAATTGGTAATTTTAATTTCGGTTTTCAATGTAAATTTTCAAATTAGAGATATATTGATCCGTTAGATGGCTACAAAATTTACAAAAACGGTGTTCGGAATTTCTCTATATGATGATGCTACAATATATTCCAGATATAAATAAAATTATTTAAAGTCAAACATGTTTCGCTATATAATCATAACTACATCAGAGATAAAATTGAGAAAAAATAAATATGGCTTTTAAATAGATTTAAGTTTTGAAATGATGTAATTGTTTATTTAACCCTTTCATGCCCAGTGGCCTCATATAAGGACAATAAGAAAATGAAGCATACTGTGAGTTTAAAAGTGTGAATATCTTGAATAACGCCTACTATCTGTAGATACAGGTAATATGCACCACATGAAATTTTAAACATGGATTTATTTGCATTTGTTGAAATCAAAAGTAGACTATTTATCAAGGCTCTTTCAGGTTTTCTAATTTCATGATTCTCCAAGACTTTGCAGTGCATAAACTGTAGAATAATTGACATAAAGATTGAGAAATAATTATTCTAAGTATCAATTGTCCCTCAACTTTATTCTCAAATATACTAACGAATGTTTTATTAACTTTAGACAGTCAAGGGTCTACCCCAATATCTGTCCCCATTTGAGGACACCGGCAATTACTGTTACAAATGCAGTTCGGGTAAAAAAATTTAAAACCTGAAAGAATCATTCAATTTATAATTTATTTGAATAGTTACATAATTTGTTTGGTCATTATTTGGTCATCGCCAATTTATTAAAACACCAGCTTTATTTTCTTTCATTCAAAACCATTTTTATTGTTTTAGGATTGTTAATGGCTACAAGACCCAGGAGGAATGCGAGATCTGCTATTGATCTTGATGACTTTGTGAACGATTTTAGTGAAGATGAATATGAGGATGTTGATGATTTTGACAGTTTGGAATTTGAGGATTTAGCGAGTGGAATGGAGGCTCCTCAAACTGAAATAATTGAAAGTGAGGATGATTCAGAAGAAGAAACATTGTTGCAAAATCAGAATCGGTCATGTCTTTGGAAGATCTCAGAACCTGTGGAAATGCATATACCTCATTTGTAAAAGACCCATTAAGAATTCAATGCACATTGAATCTGGAGCGTGTTGACTACTTTCTGTCTTTTGTTGATGAAAGGTTGATCGATATGATAGTGGCTGAAACAGTGAGGTATGCCCAAGCACAGAATAAATTCAATTTTTCACTTTCTTCTTCAAAATTGAAGGCATTTTTTGGACTCAACATTATTTTTACCTATATACGTTATCCGCAGATGAGGATGTATTGGTCATCAGATGAATAAATAAGACTGCCTGCAGTGGCTGACAGTGGATTCATTCGAAATGAGTTCATGAAAATTCGTCAGTATTTGCACTTTTCCAGTGAGTTATCAGAAACAGATAAAGCCTTCAAAGTTCGGCTTCTTTTAAATACTCTGAGGTCGAACTATCTGATCGATAAACCAGATGAAAATTTATTTAGTTTGGATGAAATGATCATTTCCTTCAAAGGAAAATCATCAATGAAGCAATATTTGAAGAACAAACCGCAGAAATGGGGTTACAAAATCTGGGCACTAGCAACTGTGAATGGTTATATGTGTGACTTTGAGATATATCAAGGGAAAACTCACGATGCATGTGGAGAGCTGGGGAAAACAGCAAATGTTGTTCTTCGACTTGTTGAAAGTATATAAGGCAAGAATGCAAAATTGTATTTTGGCAATTTCTTCGACAGCTACAATCTCCAACTGAAATTATGAGATGGATATCTGGTGTATTGCTACGTTCCGAAAGAACAGAAGGATGGGTGCTGAACAGAAATTGAAATCTGAAAAAGATCTATCAAAAATTGGTCGTGGATCATCCTCAGCTGTATCAAGTAAAGACAATGTAAATGTGATACGCTGGCTTGACAACAAAGCTGTAGACTTAATGTCCACATACTGTGCACTACTTCCTTTTTCGGAGTGTGAGCGCTGGTGTGGGAAAACAAAGAAGCGTATCACAGTACAATGCCTTGACATTGTGAAACAATATAACAAACACATGGGTGGGGTCGACCTGATAGATATGTCAAGTCGAAATAATACTAATATGTCAAGTCGAAAAAATACTACCATCGTATTGCAAACCACTTTATTTATGGTTTCTCATTGGCGAATGCATGGGTTCTGTATCGCAGATACAATAAGGAAATAACCCAGCTAGAATTCCGTGCTCAAGTTGCTCACGCACTTATCATGCAGTTCAAGCAACAAAAACGACCTGGACGCCCAAGAAATGACAAGAACACACCACCACTGAAGAAAAAAGTTTGCATGAAAGTTCCAATTGTGCGCCGACGTGTTGATGGAGGACATTGGCCAAAAAAATCTTATCAAAAAAATGCATCTCGTTGTCGAGCAATCCATTGCACATCAAAAACTCTGTATATTTGTGAGCAGTGTAATGTTGCCATTTGTCCTGAGTGTATGTCTGATTTTCACAAATAACATTTCTTTGATTTGAAATAAATATTTAGTATCTGTGCCCATTTTATATTATCGATGTTGTTCAATGGTTAATTACCAGTGTCCTCATGTGAGGACGAATAAATTTTTCTGTACATACTTAATTTTTTGAGCCATAAGAAAAACAAATATTCTTTTAGTATCACCTAATGCAGAGAAAACGCATCCAAAAATTAATTCAAGGTTATTAGCTATATGTGGGCATGAAAGGGTTAATAGATTGATGTTGCTTTCATTATAAATAATTGCTTCGACGATTTTGTTGTAATTGTTTTTAGTTATAATAGGACAAAAAAAAAGTAGAAAGTCAAAATTGAAATATATAGGTCAATAAATTTTAAATAGTTAGAAATTTAATTGTTTTAATGCAAATGCATACATATTTTAAAAAATTTAAGGTCAAAATAAAGTCAAATTTTTACAACGTTTAGAGTTAGGTAAAAAAATTGAAAGTTTCTTTGAGTTCGAATTTTTTGGAAGAGAAACGGTGTATGAATGATTTTCAAAAAAACTTTTTAAAAACATGTAATACAAAACTTAACAACATTATTAATAGCAGAGTATCTGAAAAAATTTATGCATTTTGCACTTAATTGTAAGCAAAAGTTTAAAGAGGAGGAATCTTCTACTTATAAATCTATAATGTCATTTCCAATTCATTCAGCTTTTAAAATTATTCTTGCTTACAAAAACATGGGAAAATATCACTGCATAATTTTTAACTACTAAAATAGAGATAAGTTAGATCAATCATTTAATTACTACTTTAATATTTTGCCAACGTTTAAAAAATGAAATTACTAAGGGTTTCATTGTTGAGAGAGCAAAAACTGCTGTCAATAGGGCAATAATGCAAAAGTTAGTGCAATCCACAAATTACTATGAATTGAATTGAACTTGTAAAATGCTTTGAGTTTGAATCAAACTTAATTTTGGCTGCTTTGCCGAAAATTGAAAACTATAGATTACATGACTTAACGAATAATAAGATAATTAAATCTTTCAAAATATGGATTGTTGTAAATAGCAAGTGTTCTTCTGCTTCCATGGAAAGGTCCTTATCAATGTTAAAAAGCATGCTTAAGACAATAAAATAATAAGCAGTTCTGTATTGCTGCTTTTTATTATCTAGTTGATTATGTTTAGTATAGAGTACACGAATTTAACAGAAGCCTAAAAAATTTTATGTCAATTCTTTAGGGAAAAAATTACGTTTTTAAGTATAAAAAGTAAAAAATTTTGTTTCAAAATTTCAAATTTTTTTAGGTCAAAAAAATCACCGTAGTTATAATATTAAGGTTTTCTTTCTTTGGCTGATAGTAATGCTTACAAATGTAACTGTGATGAGTGTTTGGTTTCATACATTCGAGAAACAAGTCTACATCTACAAACAATGATTAAAGAACACCTTAAAATCCGCATAATAAATTTCAAATTTATTGCCACTTAATAGCAATTGAGAATTAAGTCTACATAAATATGTCCTATAATCAATGTCTTTTCTTGCTAATTACTTAAAAGTAAATCCGCGATCTCATACATCTATTTGCAGCAGTATTCCCTATCCTACTTTTCATCGAGCAGTTTCTAAATTCTTTGAACGATTTAAAGACTGAGATTACGTGTTGAAAAAAAACTACAAAGCATTTAGAGCGTACTTCTACACCGACAAAACACAATCAGAGACATAAACATGCTATCACATTTACTGATTTCTTACACTGAGCTCAATTCATACATAGATATACACAAATTTATATTATTATTACATATTATATATTTAGTTTGTATTTTAATTGTATGTTTTTTCAAATATATTACTTTGATTCTTATTATTGATATGTACGCAAAATGTTTCTTGTCAATCATTTGGAAAAAATATATGTAATAAAAAACAAGTATGAAATGTTGACAAAATTTAAATTTGGACCCACTTCTAAAAATTCTGTTATTAATTAAGAAAATTGTCATACTTCTAGATAGCTTATTACATGTATTGTAAAAATTCTTCTTTTGAATGAAAGTTTTTATAACATGTGTTGTCAGAGCCGAATTATAGTTCACTGTTAAGTCTAAGAACCTTTCAAATAATCTGATATACTATCTGTTCTTGACGTGTTTGATTTACTAACAGTTAACGGTTTGAATTGAAAAGTAACATTTTATTGTAAACAAAAACAATAACCCATGTGTAAGTCTGCCAGTTTCATTTCTTATCATGCTTCAAATTGTTGCCTTGATCACTTCTGTTTGGTTCTAAGATTGAGGTAAGATTGTTAATTTTTTAATTAAGCAATCTTTTAGTATTTTCTGAAACTTAATATTGATTGCATATCAATATAAAAATTAATATTTTATAATTCCCATAGGCATAGTTTAATACTACAAAGTTATATATTTTGAGTTTTTAAGAAAACATTTGTTAAATTAGACATCAAATAAAATAGTAAGCATTTGTTTCTTAAAAATCAACACATTAATATATATATATATATATGTACATGTATATGTATATGCATACATATGTATACATGTATTATGTATATATGTATATATGTATATATATATATATATATGCATATGTACATGTATATGTATATGCATTTTATTTTTTATTATTTTTGTAAAAATTTGAGTGGGGAAGAGATAACGCAAAAGTACCGTCTTTTATTTACCGAGTCATAACTTCTATCTGCATTGCAACACAGCGTTTTCATGACATTTCAATAACTATTTTTACAAGCAATCCGTGTACAAATGATCCACTACATGCACAAACGGCGGGATAATACATGCAATCTAATCTAGTGTTGTGCAAAGGCACCAATCGGTTAAGTTAAATTTAAATGTAGCCTCAAACTATTTACACACTTCTTTAGTTTGGCATCCTGATATATAAATGCTATTTCGACGTCCTTTTATATATATGTATTTATATATATATATTTTTTTTTGCACATTTTTGTTTTGGAAAGGTGACTTCTTTCAACTTCTACTTGAATAAATAATAGTGACCAAAAATGTTCAAAACTTTGTAATAAATCCCAGTAGAAAAGATAATAGATTTAGTAATTTTACACTGTGATAGGTGGAAGGTTTTGATTTGATATTTTATCATTGCACATTGCAAGTACTATTTGTCTTCTCGGATGATGTTAGGCAGAACTTGAAGCAAATATTAATTAATCAGCTACCAAACAAATCTACAGATAATAATGTGCAAAATTTGCAAGTGTTCGGTTATGCAAGAGGTTGCTAATGAATGTTCATATAATGACACCTCAACTTAAATCCAGAAGACTTTTTTTATCATCTAAGAAATTTAGTATCATCAGATATGATATGTTTGTTGGGAATTGAACGTATTTAGCTGCAAACATTTACATTATAAAAAGCTAATAAAAAACATAAAAATACATTTTTTAATTGAGCTTTGTATTTGAATCAAATTGAGAATGATTAGATTTTCTTTATTTTTAAATAACTTAGAAAACAAATATTTATGTGCATTTTTTATAAAATGGTTTTCTCAATATCCTGTTGTAAGTTTAATTTTTTTATTAAATTCCAAGATCTTTAGTTTGGTTACTTCAGGAGGAAGGAATTATTTCGTTTCCACATCTGCATAAAAATAACAATTTAAGTATCTTTTTAAGAGCAGTTTTAACTATTTTTTCTAATATTCTTCGTTATAAACCTATATTAATTAAATTTGCTGTGAAATGAATCTATATTTTAGGATATTCAAAGTACCACTGCTTTTACATTTTTGTGAAATAAATAATAAAAAAATCATTAGTAGAAGACAATGAAAATTCTTTGAAGTTTGATTACCATGAAAAAGTAAATGCATTTAATTTATTTGAGTTAAGGTCATTTCACTTTAATTGCTTATTTCCTGTTTCTGTGTTAATAATTACATGAGAAGTTACAATAAATTGTTGAATATATTTTTCAATTAGAAGAATTTCTGCTATAGCATGTCATTTACATTCGTACATTATTCAAATTTGCCTAATTAGTATACAATTATGATTTATGATGGTAATTTTCTCTTTATTAATGCGGTATATATTTATCCAAAGCAGTTTCAAAAGCATATTACTCAGTGTCTAAATTCTTCGATATATTGTTTTGCAAGATATAAATGCATTTTTCAAAAAACTTAGGCCTGAATATTAGTTAATTTTGATTAAGCTCAACGGCGGATACAGATCTGAGCGAGGGAGCCGGCACACCCCTCTAAAATATGAACAATTTACAAAAACTGTGCATTACAAACTACATGTAGAAATTTTTAGTACCCAATTTAGTATTTTATTTTCCCTTGCGTTATTCTAAAAAACATTTATGTATCCGCCATCATTTTAACTTGAAAAAAATTAATGAGTGACACATCGTGTCGTATGCGTATGTTAATTCGACTATAGGATTTCATTTATGTTGCACTTGTTTCTTGTAAGTGGAACCTGTGGCATGTACACGTAAGTTTATATGTACTTATGTTCGGTAGATATATTTACATGAATTACATGTATGTTTATAAAGTTCGTTTTTGTCAAAAGCTTGAGATATTATCAACAAACAAAGTTTGGGCAACAGAAAGTGCCTACTAAAACATCTTAATAAATTTAAGGTATTTGCATGTACAGTGACTGACAAGAAAAGGTTAATCAATGCTTACGGCCGAAATGTCAAGAAAGCTAGATGTTCTTCGAAAGAAATTATTTTCTGCTCTAAGATTAACTATGCATCAATACAATGGTTGAACACTGCGTATCAAAATATCTAATCCATATAATACAACTTTTTGTAAAATAATATAAAAATTCCTGTTCTTGTGAACATCTATCTTTTTACAGTCTAGAAAATTATTTACAATAATTTTTTTAAAAGTGTCTAGCATTGCTCTTTTAATTACGAAGAACATCTGATGGGTCAGGTTGCAGCATCCAGCTAAAGTCGGTCAAAATTAATTCAGAAGACTTTCCATGAAAATTGCTCAGGTGAAAATTTCTTTCCCAGAGAACTTTTTCTCATATAAGTACTTTCAATTTTCTTACTGTCTATTATTGAAAAAATTTTGGTAAGAGAATTTGCCCTGGTTGTGCCATAGTACATAGGAATTTATTGCTAGGTGATTTTTCGTAGTCTGTTTTTTTCGGTATGGTTTTGATTACCAATATCTACTTCATTTTCCTGAGTCACATCATGGAAAGACGTGTGTATGTATAAACTTATTATAGCCAATGAGACATGATTTTATTTTCTATAAATTATGTTCATGTCAATTATTTATGTTTGATTTACTTCCACTGATATCGAATTGTTGATAATTTCAATATTTATTTGAAAATTACTCATTTCATCACGATGATGTCTAGCCCATACAATAATTTTACATTTATTCATGTCCTTACACCCTATTTGTTGTAATTATATAATTAGTGTTTTGTGAAGGCCTAAAGAATAAATTATATTAAAATTACCGATCAATGAGAACAAACCTGATTATTCGATGTGATTAATGAAATATAAATGCCAACCCAAATTTTTAGTGTAGATCGAATCATTGATTTTAAACATCTTCATTTACTTTTGATGTATTTTTTTTCAAATATTATAGAAAGCAAATTGACTCAATAGTTGATAATTATTACATTGGCAATTTAAAGCAATTTCTTATAAGAAATGCTGGTCTGTGACAAGGGTTTTCTGTGTTCTCCTTTAGCTTACGCTACTAAAAATCAACAAGTCTTGATTACAGGAGGCCTTTGTTACTATAATAAATACGTAATTGTAAGTCTTGCGCCGTTTCTTTGCATTTTCACCAATGGTGAAAATCGTATTACACCAATAAAATGCATGTTAAATGTTTAAAAAGTGTATCAACAAAACAAAGAAATGCAAATGCTAGAAATTGTTTAATTCACCATGTAGTGTTATCAACAGAAGCAACACACTATTAAAGCATCTAAATAAACAGATCTGATATAAACCAGAGGGAATCAGACATGCTCGGTCTCATAAATTTACCAGTTTGCATGTCCCACGCACTCGTTCCTCTAAAAAAATTTAGTACAATTGATTGTTTGCTAAATTTAAATTTGACAATTTCATTCTTTTGTGAATTATGAAAGGCAAGTTACAATAAGTTTCCCTGAAACTTTCTTAGTATCATTTTATTTTTTGCGATTTATATTTTTAAGATGATTAGTTTTCAGGTTTATCTCCATTCTGTACAAATTTCAAACAATTTTTTTATAAACAACAGTACAAACTTTTGCAGTAGATTTCAATAAAACTACTAAATCATTTAAGAGGATTACGGCAATTCAAAATTCAAAATGAATCTATACTTCAGATATTACTGCTTAATTCTGATAATAAACAGTATCTGACCTTCATTAATGCTGTGTTTTTGTCAGAAATTAGCAAGCATTGTAAATGAATATTGTTATATCAGAACTGTTTTTTGAATTGATCATCTTA
>CABFPE010000044.1:38088-60230 GCA_900660155.1 Hofstenia miamia
CGTTTTGTCAAATACTGTCGAGTATAATTTGAATCTAATTGCACAAAACGTTTTACAAAATGAAATAATCAATCTTATCATGTGTTTACATTTTTAATCATTATATTCATTGTAAATATTTTTAGTCTTTGTTTCATCTCTCCTTTTTCTCATCTTGACCACACATGATAATTGATGGATTATGTCACAATATTGATGAAATATTATACACTGCCTGCAAAATCTCTTACTACACTACACTTGATTAGTGTGAAGCCTATTGGCAGATACATATGCATAAAACAACATTGAAAAAGCTGCTTTCATAACCCCATATGGGTTATGGCTATATATGACCTTCAGGCTATGCAATGCCCACTACTTTTTAGTGTTATGTCACCAACTTATACAAAGACATAGCTGCCTATATTGACGATATATTTGTCACTTGACATTAACAAATTAAATTTTATGCTTGTGACAACAATTCAGATTAAAAATAAATGGGCAAAAATGCAAGATATTTCAAACATCTGCCATCTTCCTTGGTAATCAAATCAAACACAGCTAAATCAGCCTTAAAGAAGATGCACATAACACCATTGAGTTAGCAATGACCTAGGCATCAATAGTGCCTGAAGGAAATGGCCACAAATTAAGTGCACAGCAAAGTCAGTACTGGGGAAAGCAGTTGGTACTTGATGTACAGTGGTTAATAGACATTACTCTGGATAGTCTTAGATATTTTCAACATTGACTACATTATGCATTAGGGATAAGAAAGGTAGTGATTTAATTCACAAGCTTGCAGGTCTGATCAATGGTGACACAGAATTGATCCAAAACTAATTTTCTGGGGTAGTTTTCACAACTGTGCCAAAGCTTACACATGCTAGTATGAGACTCCTACAGTGCCTAGAGTGTGAGCATATGTTTTCAAAGCAGAAAGCTCTCAATTGTCATGTCAGGTACTCAGATCTCCAATAAGGAAGCAGACGCTAATTGCTGGAAGTGTATAGCAGAAGGCTGTTACAAGTTGTATAAGAGTAAAGTTTGGTATTTATGGCATATTAACACCTCTCACTCCAACCTTTCAGAGCATGCAGAGACAGGCAACATAGGAAGCTCTAAGGCTTCTGCCAAGTCTGTATTAGAGATGAGTATGGTGCAGTAATACCATGGAATACCGCGGTATGCCACAGTGCGGTATACTGCAGTAGCGATTTACACAGTTGAGTTGGTTGGTGGTAGAATTCAAACAACTTGTGGTGGCAAAAAGTTATACAGATATCATGTTTTGCTTAAGATGTAAAATCTCTAAATATTGCTCAAAAAAACTGTTTCAGCAACAAAACACTATGTATTGTTGTGGTACACCGTGGTAAAGTTTCATTTATTGTGGTGAAGTTTTTTTCTCTGTGGTGGTAATAATTTGTATCCTACACTTTTGACATTTTGGCGATTTTCCTACAAGGGCTTCTGGACCAGATCTGGTCAGTACTATACAAGCTTTAGTGTTTAGTTAAGAGCTTGCGATGGGATCACCCACACATCAATTATCGTCTTATAGTGTGTATGGCAAGAAGCTCACATTTTCAAAATTCTAAAAAGAATTGCAATTTTCGGCCTACCTTTACCAAACTATTAGAAGCTAAATTCGTGAAATTAACTGTTTTACATTTAAAAAAAAGGATACATCTGGCTTTTTACAATTTTACAAACTTCATCCAGGTTTTAGTAGAGCATTGTGGAACTTTCTATCAACAAAAAGAAGACGGTCACCTCAGGATATCCTGCTCTCATGATCTCTAATATGGTGTGGACTAAAACGGACAAGCAATTACTTAAAAAGAGAATATTGTGTCAGCCCTTCTTATTTTATTCAATTTTTTTTCATAGTCATAAATAAAAGAAAAAACATTTTTTAATCAAAGTTTTTGCACGTGACAAACAACTTTACAAATTGATGAACTTTGCACTGGTCAAAGGTCTTTGTATAGGGATAGACTGGATTTCATGCTCTTATTCACTGCCTCATTATGTTAAGAATGCAATTAATCAGTTGAAGCCCAATGGTTTTGTATGCTTCAAAGTTTCCTCTCCAATTTTGCTGTAAAGAGTTGCAGCAAATTAACTCCCTGGAACATTGAATTGAAAGTTCATCACAAATGTTTATGAGGGCTGATTTAGAGATTTCTGACGCAAAATATCAATAATTAAAAAATATTTTCTATATTTTTGATAATGAAGTCAAGCTTGCAAGTCGTTATTTATTTTAAAGCTTTTGCAACAAAGATCACATTGTTTCATCTGGATATTAATGAACAGGTATACAAGTTGAATTTTGGTTTCCTTAGCTTTCATTACTGATAACATTAACACTAAGAAATTACGAAGCTTAGTGAATTATCAAATAGGTCTAACTAATTCAAAAGGCGCTAAATTTTAGGCATTATATTGAATTTAAGATGTAGTTAAACATCTTGTAATGTATTTGCGTTTGTAATTTATTTCTATTTCGGCTAACACAATGAAAGCTTAGCTGAATTGAAAAATTTCTGTATGCAGTAAATCATAATTACAATGAATTAGTATACAACATGAGAAACAGAAATCAAAGTATTGAAAACGATGTCAACTGACAAGAGACTGCTTTTAGATAAGAATGTTTACAGTCAGTACTTGAGAATAAATCCGTTAATTTTTTAAAACATTTATTCTGAGATACTTTCAATCTTATCAATACAATGAAGAAAGTTATTCTGGGAAGTAGGCCTCAATTATCAAGCTTTTTATATTTTCTTTGCGCAATATTGGTTCTTACTATGTTATTGCTACTTATAATTTTACTTGTCAGACCATCTAGAGTGAAAATCACCATGCATGTTCCCTGTAGTAAGAAGAAGCTACATTTTAGTGCTTATTACCAATCATCTCTGAGTATAAAAAGATCGTTTGATGTGACATTAACACAAACTGGGGATACCGTTTTTTTGGAAGAATTCTATTTAAACCGGTATCATGTATTGCATTTTTTTAACACATCTGGTCAATACTACCAACGTTTAAACGAGTTTCCATCAAAATGTTATTTCATTTCCAATGAGGCTTCTGGTTTTATGTGTTTAATTACAAAAGGTAAGGCAACTTACATCAATAAGACACATGAAATTTATGAAGCAAGATATTTTGAAAGCAGTTATGTTGGAAAAGTTGTTAGAAACATAAACACATGTATTCCTGAATATATGGAGCATAAAGGCTTTCGCAGCGATATGGTTACCTATTCTATTAAAAACTATTCTCTAAGAAACTTATATGTTGTGCCTAATAAATGCTCAACTGATTAACTATATTTCAATATTTCAATTATAATGAATTACTTGATTATTTAGCACTCTAAAGCTAAAGGCTGAAAAGTTTTGAAATATTGATTATTTTTTGTAATTCAGTTGTTGTTTCAAATTCTTTACAGATGGCATGCAATGTGTCATCCATTTACAAATTTTCAATTTTCATTCAGTAGGAAATATTTCATCTAAAAATTTTTTCAGTTTTCAACATTGTTGGCTGCTTAAGGCAACCGTCCTAGGTGAAAAATGCATCGAATTTCACAATTTCTGGTTTTTGATTACTGGTCAAACTCATAATGTAAATGTTCTCTTTAGTGTACTGCGTTATATTTTGATCACCATTTCTCTTGGAAATATTTTATTACTGTATATCTCTGTCTTTGTTAGAGTGTGTTCAAAGAAATTTATTGTCGCTAAATGTGATATAATTGAACAGAACATGGAATGCTAAAATTTACCAGATGGGATAAAAATGGAATCATTAATATCACGCACGTGCTTAACTTATCCGAAATGCTGCAACAGAGTTGCAAGTGACCCACATGGATAGTTTGTAAGAAGGGTTTACCCACTCGTTATACAGGCAGCACTTTTTTTTATAAACCATTGATAAAATAGAAGCACATAACTGACCCTACAAATCAGTAATAGAAAATGTCCCAAAATAGATCTTTTTGCTAATTTTTAGCACGTGTTTGCAACACTAAGTCGAATGATACAATACTTATACGTATGATGAATGGAAGAAGAAAACAGGTTAGGCGATATGCATTTTATTTCATATTTGGTCGCAGTTTATAATTTTACATTCTGGCAGTGGGTCAGCACTTTGCATGTCGTGGGTCAATGGAATACTGGTCAGTGTCGGTTATGGGTGAGTAAGATAGACCCACTTGCAACACTGTTCTGAAAATAAATTTCGAATTCTAGTACATGTTAAGGCTATGGTTCTAACTTCGCAAAAATCACAGAAAGAAGATGAAACTTCCCCATCTAGTAAACTCCAAATTCCGTTTAAAGGCCCATTGTTAGTCAAATTGACTACTATTTACGAATTTGTAGATAAGTCAGTGGTTGTGTACACTTATTTCGATTTGAACATGAATATAGTCCTGTGACATTTAAGTATAAATACCAATATAGAATACAATAAATATAACGCAAATTTTTCAAAAAATTTATTGAGTAACAAAGGACTTCCTTCATTACAGCAATTTTTAGTGCAGAATTTCATCGCCCTAGAGAGGATCAAAATTCAACTGATTTAAAGACTTTTGATGCACAGTTATTTTAACGCAAAACTTGTCCACATCAGGTTTTTTAAAGACAGCTTATTGCAAACCTGACCAAAATATATTTCTGTTCTAGAGCTTTAAGGGCATGCTATTATTTATACTGGTGCTTTATACTATGGGTTTTTCAAATAAAATAGCTTAAGTGTTTCATTTTAATATCAAATCCACAATTTGATGCGTTTCGATTTTTTACTGATGATCATCAGAGAGTTTTTTTATTAAATTACAACCTACAGTTTACAATTAACTGAAACTTTTCCAATGTGCTCTCATTAAAATTTATGTAGTCTTTGGAATGTATGCATTTACTTGTTTAGTCTGATGGTCTATCTCAATTTCTTTCAATATAAAGCTTCTCTTAATTAGAAAAACTTAAGGGAAATTTGCATAAATCACGAAAAAATAGTGAACATCCACTAAAGCTAATTGGTAGGATTATTGATAGAAAATATTTAAGTTCTACACATAATCAAGACAAAAGCATGCTGGAAGTTACCATTTATATCATCGCGAGAAGAACCACTGATTGAAAATTATAAGAACATAAAACAAATAATTGCTAACTTCGGAAAATTTTCCAGTATTTTTAGCAAAGAATGGCATGCAAATGTTCCCTAATAATGATCATGGACCTATTTCATTGTCTTCTAGTATCGTTATTCATGCGTCGGTGATGAATGTTCAGGTTCATACATTAGTGAGACTAAAAGGCATTAAGAATCTCGTGCACAGGAAAATATAAGAGTGCATATATATATATATATATATATATATATATATATATATATATATATATATATATATATATATATATATATATATATATACACTGCGAACCAAATTATTATGCAAGTCATTTTTTTCCATTTTTTCAAAGACTATTTGGTGAAGGTAATCATGCTTTATTTGATATATTAGTACACTCATTCTTCTAACATCCGTACCTACCAAAATATTCAAATTATAAATGTTACTTGAAGAAAAAATTGAAAACATTCGATTTTCATTGAACCAAATTATTATGCGGATGTACACGCAGTAGTGCATGACCAGCATAACGTCGAACATTGCCAAGAAGAAGGATCTCAACTGTAAAGAGAAGGCTTCAATCGCTAGATATTTGGGTGAGGGACGGTCTACCCTCGAAATTTCTCGTTTTTTAAGCTGGGACCATAGGACAATCAAGGCATTCATTGCAAGTGGTGAGAAATCGAGAAAGAAACGTGTTGAGCATGCGACAAGGAAGCAATTCGCGAGGTATCTGCTTAAAAGAGAAAAATAACTAAACAGTCAATAAGCGCAAGTTCAAGCATATTTTCTGCGGTCGGACTTGGTGATACTCCAAAGACATCTCGTAATCGTATCCTGAAGACGCTTGGAAAAGTGAAAAAAGCCCAAAAAGACCACTAATAAATCATAAACATAAGAACAGACGACTTGCTTGGTGTAAAAAATATATGAAAATGGATTTTGGAACAAATATATGGGCTGATGAGATGCGTGCCACACTTGATGGTCCTGGCGGAACTGTAAAAGGCTGGATTGCTGATGGCTTTGATGCTCCATTATAGTTCAGTCTTCAACAAGGTGGTGGTGGAGTCATGATCTAGGCCGGAGTTGTCAAAAATGAACTCATTGAACCGTTTAAAGTTGCTGAAGATGTTAAAATAAACTCCATCAACTACTGCCAATTCTTGGATAAACACCTCATAGGTTGACTTATGAAAGAACCTGCATCTCAGCGCAAGAAAATGGTGTTCATCCATGATAACGTGCCTAGTCATGCATCCAAGTTCACCGCAGAAAAGATCAAGTTATGGAGTGGCCAGCTTCCTCCCCAGACTTAAACTGTGTAGAGAACTTGTGGTACATCGTGAAAAGATGGGTTTATTCAAATAGGCCACAGTATAAGTCCAAGGATAAGCAATGGGAAGCAATGGTAAGAGCTTTTAAGTCTATTACACCTGCAGAAATACAACATTTGACGTTATCAATGGATGATAGACTCATCAAGCTGGTACAAAAGAAAGGTGGCTACATTTCAAAGTAGATATGGTTCAAAGAATACTTTTTGGACTATTGTATTGTATTTAACATTACTGTTTATTATGCTTATCTTTAAGAAGTCTCATTCCGACGCAATAAATGTTTATCATTGAATAACAGGAATTGCATAATAATCTGGTGCACTTCAAAGCCGATTTTTTTTCAATTTTTCATTCTAGTAACATGAAAATAAAATATTTTGTCATGGATGTTAAAAGAATTAGTGTAGTAATGTATCAAATAAAGCATGATTGCCTTCACCTAAGTCTGTGAAAAAGTGAAAGAATGACTTGCATAATAATTTAGTTCGCAGTATATATATACATATATATATATATATATATATATATTCATATATATATATATATATACATATATACATATATATAAAAAACTGCTAATATTTATTATAGAAAGTACTATTTTCCAAGCTAATGTATTGTGTGCACATTTTTTTCAACTTAATTTGAGAGAAAACAATTTCTTTATTTTAATTTTCGCTTATTGTCTTGTACCAATAATGCAAAAAACATTATTTCTATAAATTGACATTTAAGCCTATCAATTTGTATGAATTCAGAATTATTTAATTTTGAAAAGTTGTGTACGAAACAAGCAATGGTTTTCAATGCACTTATTTTAAACATGTTCATATTCCTAATTTAATATACATATGCATGCAATGTGTTTGGGTTTTTTTCAAGGCCTTGGTTTTTTTCTCCACCCTCCAAGCATGTGTGCTGTTCAAGTTATCATATATTGTTGGAAAAGCAAAATACTATTTCATGTGGGGAAAAGTCCCCCGACGGGATTGTGAGTTATGTATTGACCCTACAGGAATAGTGTTAATCTTAGCATAACAATATGTATTTAAAAACCTTAAGCGTTGAAATCGTGTGTAATGTTTGGAAACAAATACTACAACAAATCATGATGGAAGCAAATTAAGCATTATAATTATGATAATTTAAGCTTAAAATCAGGTGTTTTTCAAATTTCACGTTTGATTTTATCCAAAGCAACTATTTACCAATGTGGCCAACACTTGGGTGTAATTCGTACTATATTATATTAATTTAATCAAATTTAATTTATTTGCGTTAGAACATTCATCTTTTGACAAAACTTACTATTATAACACAATTTAATAAAATTAATGCTAAACATATTTGCATTAGAGAGGGGAATAAATTTAGTCAACTAAAATAATTTCCTTGCAAAGATATAACTGTCAATGGATGTGTGCAATATATGAGATTTGCCATCTCTTATCACTGTACTAAATTCACTGCCATTTACTATTTATAACTCTAAGGGTGAGTTCTTTGTTTTATGATAAATGCCACTGTTTATTTTTTCTGCATATTTTACTTCTTTAACGATAAACATTTTGAGTTTTCTTATTGTTATTGTTTGTAGCTGATAAATTACATTTAGCGTAGCTGAGAATTTTCATTCAATTTCGATCATCCAAGCAATTGAGTTCTTTAAAATAACTGTTTAAAAAATCTCACTGTTTTTTTCGAGCAAATTCAGTATTTTATTTTTCGGCATTCATTCATAATTTGAATAAATTATACCTAACTTAGAACATTTCTTATCATTTCTTAACCTGGTAATTTTGAAGTGTTTGTAAACTTTCCAAAGTCCAGAGGCTTCCAAATATTTGCAAAATGGTTTTTCAATTTTAAAAGGTGTATAAAATAGTTTTCTGATGCATGTTAAATTACTTAAATCAGTTTACATTTGTGTTATGTAAAATATTACTTAAGCAAAAAATTACTAAAGAAATAGCTAAAACAGTATACATCTTAAAGAAACAAAAATACTAACCTTTCAAATATCGACTATTTCTCTCCAATTCTGGTATTCTGTACATTTTCAAGATTACAGGATTTCATCCCATCACCAGTGTCAAATAAGCCTTACAAATTTTTAGATTTCACCGGCTCACAGGATTGCCCGTTGCCTACATGTAAATTGTTTTGCTAATATCGGTCTGTTTTTTCATACCTAGAACCCATTTAACAGTCAAAGCTGCCGCTCATATTAAGTTTGGACATCAATTCAATCCAATCAATAGTAACTTTTGGAAAGCAGTAAATTTATGCCAATTGAAAAGCCAATCAATAGAATGTCAATGCAATTTATTTTCGAAAATATGTCGTTTATATGCAGATTTGGTAAAAACGTTTTAAACGATTAAAACAATATTTTTTTACTCTTAGACAGGTCAACCTCAGGGTACTAAAATTATACTGAAAATGTATATAGTAGCAAACATTGAATTATGATAACCATATCAACATTTATTTTTCGTTGATGCACATAAACAAACGCAGATTTACGGGTTTTTGCGGTATAAAATATGTTATAAAAGTAAGAATGAACGAAACCAAAAAAATATTTTCCCAATTTTCCATAAATTACTAAATAAGTTTTAAAAAAAATTTAAAAAACATTGCAAAAAAACAGTTGTCTTAAACAGGGTTTAAAACATGCTTTAAACAGATCGTGTTTAGAACATGCCAACGCTGTTCATTTGTGGGTTCAAATTTGAGGTTTTTATAAAAACTTTCAATTACAGAAACTGAATTCAAATTTTTATATTAATTAGCTGGCCCGGTATTATATTCAATGTATGTAAATTTATTATTGAGGTTATCAATTCAAATCAATAAATATCAATTGATATTTTTTAATATCAATATCCACTCGATATTAATTGAGTTGATGTATCAATTGAAACTTCATTTGATATTAATATCAACGGCAGCTCTGTTAACAGCATAGTTAAACTGTAAGTGTAGTTATAGTAAACTGTAATTAAGCATTTACATATAATATGGAATGCAATTACTGTCTCATTGCAGCAAATGTATATATTTTACACAAATTTGATTTAGCAATTCATTGACAAAACTACATTTAGTAATTGATTTAATTTAAAGTTGCGAGTTGACTTTGTGTTAAAGTTAGCTCTTACCTAGTGTAGAATTGAATATACATTTATAACTAACTAAAACCTTTGAAAGTTTTAGTCAAAATTTTGCTGAATTATTTTAATTTTAGGAGGAAAGAAATAATGAATATGCATTAAAATAAATATGTAAATGAAAATATACAAAAAATCTCCAGTTATGTAATAAATGAGCATTTTTGTTGTTCTTGGAAAGTTCGATAGTTAGAAAATTAAATATAATTTTGTCAAAGTTACAAAAAAATAAATTAAAACAGCAAAATACATCTGTATTGCTTAAAACGTTTATGACACCACGTCAGTGAGGCGTGTGGACTCATCGTGCTCTAAATGGCAAAAAATGTAGTCTCAGGCAATATAGAAGTAAAAAAATTGGTCAGCAAAAAATCAAATTTACAATTAACTATATAAATATAGCAATTATTTTGCCCTGAAATTAGAAAAAACTTAAATAAAGTTTTAACCAATTTTTGAAGGCCTTAGCTATGCGGGTAGCTATATATATTTATATGAACAAAATATTGAATAGTAAAAATATATATTATACACCAAAGCAGATACTCAGCACTTAGTATTCAAAATTTGAAGTTGGTACCTCCCTTATTTACATCTCGTGTGGACCTCCAATATACAGTGATGCTACTGCACCACTTGCTGTACCTATTTTCCAAAACCTTTTGGATTTTTATTATGAGCTGGAGCATGAATATATTCACGGTGTTCTTACTGTTTTAAAAAATTTTGGTATTAATTCTGTTTTTCGCAAAAGTGGTTTTGGATGATGCAACATGTTGCTACAGAATCATTCTTCTATAAACTATGCACATGTTTGCATAGTTCTCTTGGGCGAATTTAATAAATCTCACAATCCTGTCTATCTTTCAATTTCATGCATTATAAATTTAATAAAAGTTTTAATTGAAAATCATTTCAGTTTTTACTGAAGCATTATTGATATGTTCATATATATATATATATATATATATACGGCTGCGTGCAAATACTAACAAATATCGTATTCAAATTACAAACAAAAATAATTTGAATTTTAATTTCCTCCACGACGTTTATTTCTGTTTTGAAAATAATAATTGATGTTTATCACAATTTCAATTAAGCACTTATAAGAAGATTGTAATAAAGCCTTTTTGATGCACTTCTAATTAAAATTATGTCTGCATTTCCGATTAAATTACTCATTAGCATGATTTCATGAGAATATTGTATTACAATTCTTTAAATTGTTTATGTTAATGAAAAATGAAAGAAATTGTTAATGTTCTTTGCTTCTACTTAGAAGTTCAAGCATTCATAAGAATTAATCTAACAGAATTGGTTGTCAAAAATAATGTCAAAGCCACATTGGCGCATCATCTCATTAACAATAAGTATTAAATAGACAATATATTTTTTACAATACATTCGCACATAAGTGAATAGTATATTAATCAAAAACTTTACAAAAAATTCTAAATTCAGCTGGACTTTAACGTATACTTTCTGGAACATCCAAGTTAGATATTTTTAAACGACATTTCTATATGGACAACTATTATCTTATCTCACATATTATGGATATGCATAGGGATTCCAGCATAATGTAATTAAGCGTGATACATTGGATGACTGCTTAAGTCAACTATTATTTCAGCAAAGGATTACTACATAGTTACATTTTTTAATGAAGCATTTTCATTACATTTATTCCTTTTTCTAAAATCAGCTGAATTCTGTGAAACATAGAGAATTATATTGAATTCTTTTACGATGAACGACCTAAATCATTATTCAACCGCGGAAGGAGACAGCATTAGAAAGCTCTTATAATCTTTTCAAGATCACTCAGCTGGAAAAGCCTTACTAAATAACCTCCTGGTTCATAGTTTTTTTGTTATACATGTATTACATATAATATTTATTTGCTTATATTGCTAGTTGTCAAAATACATTCAGATTGGGGCAAACTTTTTGAAGGTCAAACTATCTGTTAGGGTTGCAGCATTCCATCAATGATATTGGACCTCTTTCTTAACGTGAGTAAAACTAACAATGGCAATGGGCTAAAATAAAAATAACGGAGGCGTAGCAACAAATCTAGCATTTGCATTAATGCCACGGTGCGTTTGTCATGTAAATTTGAAAAAATATTTAGCTACTGTTTTACAGCAATATTTTTTGCTTCTTGAAAGATATATTTGTAGTATTTTTGCATCATCAAAATTAAAGATTTTATTTCTGTAGCACAATGAGAACAGAGATATTTAAATGAATCTTTCATCACTAGTCTTTGTTTTGATAGTTTCTTTAAATGTGAAGTTTTCTCTACTATTTTGTACAGTTAAAATCAACATACTGTCTCTATTATATAAAGCAATTAGTACTAGCCAAAACAGTTTTAAATTTTGACACATTAAGTTTTAATACTTCGCTTCCTTTACTAGCTTTAAATTTTGTCTCGACAAGTCTGATATAGACAAATGAAATATTTGAGAGACCCTTTTGTTTATTCAATCGCAAATATTAGTAGATTGAGTGAACATTTGAAGATATCTAGGATATCACTCTGACGAAAATTTAGAATTTAGTTTTTACTTTGATAAGGTAATTATATCAGTAAATGTCAATACGTAGCTCTCTATCGTTATTTGAAATACCGTTGACAAAGCTATTTAAAGAAATTTATAAATATATTTCAAGGACAGATGTATTTCATCTCTGAGTCCATGAAAAGCGAAGTCTTGTTAACGCATTACTTTAAAAGATATTTTCCTTTTAAGAATTATTCATTATCAACTTTTGAAAAGTTTATTCATTGAAATAAATTAAAAAATTAATGCAATTAGTATTTGACCTCGACAAAAATAAAGTAATGTATTTTAGATAGAAATATTATTTAAAACATTTCATGGTGTAGAATTACCTATATTCATTGGCTAAAGCCAGAATAAAATTTATGAGGTCCGCCATTAAATTTGAATTGTAAATATTATGGTAGTCTCTCTATAAAGTGATTTTTCTCTCAAACATCAACGCTTCTTGCATTTTTTCTGCCGTTATTATAGTCAATTTTTTATTTTTGAGAATATCAATCAATCAATCTATTAAATTCATGCCAAACAGTTTTCTTTTATCAATGTATATGAATATGATGCCTAGTATCCAGGCATTCATATGGAAATGCAATTTTCTTCCATTTCTGCAACTATTTTAAAATCATTTCCATATTTTTCCATTGATTTTCATAATTTTGCATAACTCTTAGAGCTAGTGGTTAGCGTTCTGCGGGACCAGAATTTTAATGACTTTATTCCCATCTAGTCGTATTGGATTTCCATTTCCATAATCTCGAAAAAATGGAATGGAAATTTCCATTTCCATATTCAACCCTGATAATATCCATGCAAATATATGCAATTGAACTGACTTACTTTGGTGAACTTTGTAATGCATTGTAAAGGGTTGCTTGTAAATGATATTAATAGTAAAAGTATGAAGTTAACTACTTCATTTTAAATGGAAGTAAAGCTTGTCAACAATACTCTAGTATTTTGAGGCTTTGGTCTGAACCCTAGCAGTCGTGGTCGACCATGGCATCAATTTTCGACTCATACTAAGTTTAACTTTTGTTTTGTTTTGCAAACTTAATTAAGAGGCGTTTTTGCAATGAAGATTAACTGAATCAACTTCGATAATAGTGAAATGGGAACGAATATAATGTTATATTAAGGCATCCAAATTTTACGACTGGGAACCTCCAGCCAGAAAATATTACAATACACGCTAGATTAAAATTAGTTTTCATTGTTTGCTATAAATAATATTCAAGAATTTCATCAAAACTGTTTCAAATCCATGAAAATATTAAAACAAGAATATTTTTCCAAGCTTATTTTTAATCCCTTACTTTTTTCAACACTTGTGCTTTTGGAATTATATTTGAGCACAAGTTAAAAAATGCTTTCCAATTATACATTGTTGTCCATCCGTTGTAAATGGCATGAACAAAAATGGTAATCCAATTAATTGTTTCCTGTTTTGTCAAAAAAAGTTATTAATTTTTAATTGCTTGGAAATTTGTTAAACTGGTGAAAAACGTAACAGCTAATTACAAATTCATTGTACTTCAAAACGGTTTGTAATTGTTTTTCAATTGCGCTATTATTTTTATTAAATGTTGTCTTTATTGAAACTACACTTCCTGTTTCTTTAAGTCCTTATGAAGCAGAGCAAAACTTATTTGCATTTTCATGTTTTTGATTTTGCTATGATTTTTGGAATTCGGCGATTTGAAAATAATATAAATGTAATCCGAAACAAATTGGGACGGTGTTGTGGGCAAGGGTACAGAACTACCCACCGATAGAGTATGGGTAAATATATTGGGGTATGGATAGCACATTGCGTTTTGCGGTACCACTTCGTTCTGACATTTGAATGAGACCTGGGATTAAATATTTCTGTGAAAAAAACTGGAACAACTAATTTCAGACTATTACTCATAAATTTCGCCAATGTTCTTCAAAAGAGGAAACATGGCACCAGAAATTTAATGAGACAAACCTGGCATGGCAAGTTTGAGTTGAAAAGTTTAGGCCGAAAAATCGACTTATTTTTTAAGGTTTACTAGTCACTGTACACATGTTATTTAGAAAAGAAAAAGATAGGATACAATCAATTAGTGTACAGTAGATTTAGATTATCAAAATTATATGTACAAAAATATGATACCTAGAAAAAATTCTACAATGTATAGATATAGCATTTGAAATAACTGAAATCCAAATATGTATTGAATACCTAAATATATGCTGTCCTATACAAAATGGTATTTGTTGAAAATCAAATGCTATTGGCATTTCCTACTGTAGAGTGAGATAATCTCTTTTTATGATAAGTGATGCACAACCGTTATCCACTCAAAACTGTGGCATTTGGAATTATGCATTTTTCATGCTTTCTTAAAAGAAGTTTTATAAAGATAGTGAAATTCTTAGATAAGTAGTTTTTGGATTGCAAACTTTCAGGTTCATGCTAAAGATAGAAAAAATTTTATAAACAAAGATAATTTGTTGAAGAAAATTCTAAACGCTTTTCTAGAAAATATATGTTATATTTCGTTCATGGATTGAAAAGTTAAGAACTGCTTTATCATTTTATTGAATATGCTGAACCAAGGACACACTTCGTTTATCAAAAATCTCAAATATATATATTATGAAATATTATGTAATATTATGTAATGTTATGTAATACTGTGTGAATTTTCGTGAGCTAACGCTACAATATATTTTCTGATTTTAGAATTTCATTCTAAGTAATATTTAATGTAAAAGCTCTTAAATATGTGGTAAGTGGAGCATTTGATCTTTCTCAAACAAGTTATTCACCTTTGTGCAAATATGACAATTATACATGCACAGTATGCCCCCAACAGCTTAATAGACTTTTCCTATAGTCAATTTGAGTTCGAATTCCACTAAGAAACGAAACAATATACTACATATTGTTATATTGATAAACTAATAAGTGTCTGTCAAATCTTAAATATTTTGTTATCATTTTTCCTAAATTTCATATTACTTGTTTGACTGGTTTTATAAGCTTCAGTGTGTCAAATTCTACTGTATGTTACCTCAACAAAATTAAGTCAATTCACTATGTTTTATATGAACATTATCTAAGTATGGTAAAAAAAATATTCAAAAATACATTAATATCAAGAAAATCTCTGTTTAAAAATTCCTGTATTTATTTACTGCAATTAATTGAACATTTGTCTAAGTCTTTTGACTTTTAATCATTGGTAATATTAATACGTAAGCCCATATTGAAAAAGATTAGCACCCTTAAGCAACTAATAGTCCATTGCATTGCCTCATGCTAATAATTGGTAACACATACATATAGATAAATATTCCTTACATCTTTGCGAATTTAGGTCCAGTGGATTTCAGAAAATCAAACCAATTTTTAAAATGTTATTTAATTATCTTAGTGCATATTTTCTTTGAAATCCTTACTAACAACTTCTTTTTCATAGTATGCCTTACATAAATGAATTGAAATATCATTTATAAATGAGTCAAGATTGTTGACGTAATCTTCAGTGATTAAATTTGCATTCATCTACAGGTATTTAGAATTTCCCGACTTTTCCAAATTTTTTTGCAGTCCCTCTTGTACAAACTCGCTCGGCAAATTCTTACAATTAACAATTCCTATCTGCGTAGTACTTTTTAAATAAAATGAATTTGCAAAGATTGTAATTTTAACCATAGAGTAATTCAGAACGCAGATGAAATGCTCGCATTTTTAAATGTATCTTCCAGACGGTTATTTATTCTATCTTTAGTTGTACATTTCAACCCGTCAGACAGGAATAGTCTTACTGTCTTAAACATGGAAATTTTGAATGATTGCGTGAATTGCGTCATAAATTTCAGAAGCTTATCTCATATTTTGACAATTGTCTGTATTGATTTTATAATTGACTGGTTTGATAGCCACAATGCAATTTTAGTTTATTTTTTAGTTTTGTTTGCCATGATTCTAAAGTAAATTGGCGGACACTAGCATTTTGTTATCAGACAAGTGTTCTTAATTAATATTTTCGAAGTAGACTTTATACTATAACACTTTCTCAAGGAAACAAGGGATTTTAAGATTGAAGCCCAACTAGAAGTATTTACGAGAAGGATTCAATATGAGAAATCTTGATTTGATGTAAGTACTGTTAAAAGAAAAGACGTTCAGATTTAGATGGACAAGATAATGGGAGCATGCTTTGATCCTAGATTTTAAATGTTTGCTCCTCAACGAGTGACAATGCTATGGAGGTGCATTAGTGGTTGTAAAACGCTGCTTCCAATGAGACTATGTGTGTTAGGAATCTACTTATATAGATTTCTCAGGATCATTATACGAACTCTATGTCAAATTCTTTCCCATTGATGGTCTTATGATCTATCAAGAAAAGTGTAAATTCGCGTTATACAGTTATGTTTTTATAATTCAGAGTTACGGAAGGACTAGAATTACAGTATTCGTCAGAATGAATGCAACAGCTTAAATCATTATAACACCATCCTCTTCTAAACATTATGTGCATTTTCACTCAATATATTCAAATATCTGTAACGCATTACTTTTACAGGTGGAAATCAATATGTGAATTCGAATTTAAATATTTTATCTTGAAACAGTCGTTTACAAATTAATGTTTCCCTTTGTTTGCTTAGCTTTATTTAATCTTTGCAAAACAGCACTAAAAAATTTCAGAAATATCTAAGAGTATTTTTTATTTAATGCTTTTTTCAAATCATTATTTGAAAAAATACTGGAAAATACCATTGTTTCAGCATGATTAGCACTAAGTTAGGCTATATGACGTTTATAAAAATTAATTTTAACTTTTCAGTCTAAATCAATGTTAACAACACAAATTTAACTTTTAAAAATTAGGTTTTTACATTGTAGTACATTTCGTTGCAAGTGGATTGGGTTGACCCATGGATTGAGTTGACTTTGGGAAAGTTCTGATAACAGTGGGTTGAGTTGGGTTGGGTTGGGTTGGACGTATTCTTAAAAAAATCACAGGGGCTGGGTTAAGTTAAGTTTTGCAAAGTATGGGTCATGATCTTCAGTTTTAATATTGAGTAAATTTATAACTTCAGGTTCACTTTTAAATATGCTATGACCACAACAACATCTAACATTTCAGGAACTCGAGTGTTTTGATTTATTCTACTTAAAAACATATTTTACATGATTCAATGCATCGGGTGAGGATGACAGAAAATCAAGGAATTAAATTGAAAATTATGTATTGGATGGCTGGGTTGGGTTGAGTCAGAACTTCTATAGAGTTTGGTAGGACTTGTTTTTGTTGAGAACTGTTGGATTGGATCAGAAAAGTGCAGCACTGATGCAAAAGCATGGTTTCTGCAAAGTCTTGAATTTTGTTTAAGAATTGTTTTCTTTTTATATATATATTTCTTACCGTTTCATGTATTCTTTTTCAATGCGCGATTATTATTTTTACTCCAGTATTTTAAAAACGATTTTTCTACTACTAAAAAACATGATTTAAAATCATTAGAAGAACGAAATAAAGAAAGCTGATTTTGATCAATAATACAATAAGCTGTTTAGAAAAACTCATGATTTCTAGCTTTAAATTCTCCCATGAAATACTTAAAATCAAAAAAAGTAATTTAAATTTATTTTCCAAATTTCTTAGAAGCACTTCATTTATGGTTTACATTGTCAAAGCTATGCTTTTTAAGGGGAATGTCACTATTCACAATGAATCAAACAACAATAAATGTGTTGTCATTTAAACATAGTATTCCTAAAAACTTGACATTTAAATAAATAATTGACAGATTTTCTTCACAAAAGTCTTGTAGAAAAAGTTTTTGTTGAGAATAGCACTTTGTTCTATCAATTTTATGTTTTATCTTGGTCAAGAGGAATTTAAATCCCTACCTAATCAGTTCTATTTTTTGCATTGAAATTTAAATTAACGAGAACGTGATTTCGTAAAGATATTAAATCAGTGAGCGATTAATTTTGAAACCCATAGTGCATTTGAATATCAAATATATCGTATTTAACTTGAAATTTAGTATGAATTTTCTATCAGAAATCAAATTTCCATCCCTTGCTATTAAATGTCCTTATTGTTTTCGCGGTATATACATGTGCATGTAGTATATATTGCATGCAGTTTTTTGTAACAATTTCAGCGCCTCTTTAACACCACTATAACTGATTTCTATAGTGAGTTATACCAAGATCCAATAGAAAATATTGCATTTTCGATTATTCGAGGGCTTTCTGATATATGATTAGTTTGACAGCCGTCTAAAAATAGTGCATCTACTATATTTAGATGACTTACTGGTATATATATTATAGCTTTCTTCTTTGTATTTCTGTTGTATACATTATATCTTTCTACTATACATCTTTAGATAGCCAGTACTCTACCAATTCTTATTCAATTCCTTAGCTCTTTTCACCTTCTTTAGAGCTCCTTTAGTTCTATATCTCAATGTTTTTAGTATATTTTTAATTACTATTCCCTTTGAGTAATTAACACTAATTACAACTTTCGAATTTCTCCTAAACAACATGGACTGATGCATTTTGGAAAGCTAATAATCTGCTACATTTGACGTTATTGACTAATGTTATATATCGAAATATTAAAAATTGGCTAGATGAGAGAAAAATAAAGTTCAACGCTCGATAAAACATTTATTTTATCATAATACTGTCATAGCTATAAATTACAAGAAATTGAAATTCACAGCATTTTCAATTAGCAAGAATGAAATCTAAACGAGACGCTTTCCGTATCTACCTTGACACTTTCTTCAACTCAAATTATTTGGGCAAATGTCAAAATCTCGAATACGTTTCTTAATTCTTTGTCTCAAAATTGACCTACAAGCTCTTCATGAGTTATTTGGTTTCTTTGAGGCCAAGTCTGTTGAGAAGACTCTATGCTTTTCTTACTGCATTCCTTTCCGTCGAGATCTCTTTGCCGAGGATAATAGAAGGGCTCCGAAATGTTTTTGATAGAAATGGCCAAACATGCAATAATTTTGGACTTCTTAAAGCAAAATTTGATTGCAACAGGTGTTGAGCGTTTGCAAATATAAAATATCAATAGCTAGCAAGTACTATGTCATGGTAAAGAGTGAAATAGAACTCATCATCAATAACAATTGCAAAATCATCATTTTTCTGTGAAAAAAACTCCCTCCGTTTTTTGTAGTTGGATTTGACTCCCACTTTATTCTCGTTCGACATGTCAGAGGTTTTATGTTGTTTTTAATGCCTTAATCCTCATCCGTGCATTATATTGAAGACATAACATTGACCTATGCCAGATTTAGAGGGTATTTGACGAGTTGAGCGCCGATCAACTGCTTGTTGCAAAATCTTCAGATATTTTGTTTCTAACATTCATCCCGAACCAGACATTCTTTCAGCGCTTGCCCCTTTCTGAAGCTTGCTAGGACGTGTGCCTTGAGATATTCTTAAAGATGGTCGATTTGGGTTAGTCTTCGTATTTCTGTTTACAACAAATCAGACGTTTCACGTACACTTCAGTCTCAAAAAATAATTTTTATCACAAATTTTCAACCATGACAGGGAAGCAAATTTACCCATAGATGTATTCAGATCTAAGGATATCCAAATTTCTCTATAGGCTGGAAGCATAATATGTTAAAATATGAACAAAATGCAATGCAACCAAATAGGATTACACTATGATGTTTAGGGTTTAGCAGAAGTTTTGTATGTAAACTAGATATCTTACCACATAATTCACCAGAATTCTATTCATAATACAAAAATTGTCAAAAATATGAATGATATTTTAGTTTTGAAAAAAAAAATATTCTGTGAAACAAAACGTTGGCGAAATGTAATTATATCGAAGTAGTTATTGTAATTGACGAATTTCTTCATCTGAACTTAAAGAAAATGTCATAAGGAATTTAAAATCTACATCGATTTAGGTAAAAATTCAATTATGGATTCTTTTTATTCAAAACACAAACTCTCAAAGTAGCTACTGTTTATTTAAATGTATAATTGATGATAAATAGGTTAATTGATAGTGATTGCTTTGTATAAGTTCACTTCCAAAGTATTTAATCAAATTTCGATCGCTATTTATTGTAGCAACTATAATAATATATATTCTAAAATTTCTAATAAATGCACACATTTATTCCTCAATAGAGATTGATTTCAGGGGATTAGTCGTAAAGATGTTCAAATTATCAATTAATTTAATTTTCTATATAAAACTATAAAAAATCCATGAGTAGTTCCTTTTAAGTACATGACATGAATTAATCCAAGTTTTCTGTAATAATGAAATTTCCAGTCTACGTTCCCATGAGAGAGGATATGCAGCTTTTTAGTAGAAATTCCACTGGAAATTTGAAGAAAACGTGTGACATAATCGACACCATGAACAATTTTTACTTGAGGCTTTATATCTTTAAAAACTTAATATTACAACAGCAACATTTAGACGAAGCGTTTGCGTCTAAAGAATTTTCAGTTCTTTTTTAGATAAAGAAAGGGACGTTTAGGTGAATTTATCTCTACTGAAATGGCAGGAGATAAAATGGCTTAAAAATATAAAAGAGCTTCTGAGTTAAGCTTCGTTTTTACAACCAATATTAATAGCAGTGGTGTATGGTCAAATTTTGAAGTGCTGGTATACTATGAAACCTTAAAATGGATAAGTGAAATCAGAGTGGTTGACTTTGTGAAACATTTTTAAACCGAAAATACCTTAGGGGAAATCAGAATCTGTGACTTTGTAAAATAGTTTTCAGACGAAATAGTTTTGAGATCACCTGTATCTGAAATATAACAGTTTCTAAGATAATTTGAAAAGTGTACGTAATATGTATTTGAAATAAGTGTAGGTGAAAATTACAATTTAGTTACATCAAATCAAAAGGCAAAATGTATAAAAATTTCCACTGTCCTATCAAATCTAGTCCACTGATGACCGATGGTGTCACAACAATGATTTTTCATATTCCAGGTTCTTCCAGTTTTTTAGAAGGGGTCCATGTATCGTAACAAACATGAGTTGAGATACACTTTTCACAAGAAGTCTACTCTGAGTCTTTAATGTGATAGTAAAGGATCTATTGGGTATTATAATTTTTTAAGAATTTATGTTGGCGTAAAGGAATTTATGTGTTCGTGTGTCGTTGTCATTGGCTATCATTATATGATAAAAGCTACATCTTTTTTCTGCATGGTATGAAATACGCAAAAATGGCAAAATAACGATTCCCATAATTGATCGGATTCATTCTTTGCTGAGACAAATATTACCTTTATAGTTGATCTAAAAAAAATTTTCCAAAAAGTGCCAATATGGCCTTTACCGGTTTGTTCCGGCCAATTACATTATTGATTAATGTTTTTACTGATTTATGTTAACATAATTCCCAATAAATCTTGTTTTCATTATTTTTATAGATCCAAGAATAGAATTGCGATTATTTGAATATTCAATTAATAACTAAAATCTCTGCTAATATACACTATAATTCCGTTGGATATTAATAAAATCATTATCTTTCCCTAAGGCATACAACATTCCTGAAATATTCATGCCCTCAACCCCATGCTTGTGCTTACAATAAATATGTTACGGAAATTGATTTAGCAATATGATTGGTTAAAAATTGGGAGCCATCTGCACCTTTCAAATGATTTAATTATTGAATAGATCTATCATAGGTAAGTGATTTTTTTGCATCAACGACTTCTAAATAAAGGAGTGTAATTTGAAGTACGTGTGTACACTCCTGTAAATCAACTACTCACTAAGCAAAATGATATATTGAAACACAACGAAAACGTTACCTTGCTACAAAATGAAATACCGTGTTGCTCCCCTTCTATATTCCTATGTGAACCCATTTATATATATAT
>CABFPE010000044.1:77260-88723 GCA_900660155.1 Hofstenia miamia
TATATATATATATATATATATATAGTCGAAAAATTGGGACTTGGCTCGAATTTTACACGTACATTGCACAATTTTGTCATAAATCCTGCATAAATTAATTATGCTTAGCACTGATGCATGTTTTTTAAAGAGCAACTATCCCACAAATATATATATAATCGGTTTTGATTTATTCTATTAAATCATCTTTACATACAAATTTTGTGGAAATTATTAAATTTACAATCAACTACAATTAATGTTTAAATATATTTATTGCATGCCCTAAAATAAAAATTCCTAATTACAAAATCTTACTGTATCATATATACTTCGTATCATACGTCGAAGATGTTACGGCTAGCAGCTGAAAAGCATGTATGCTTAATAATTATTAAGTTGAAAGCGGGTTTGGTTTCCCTGTGTTGGAAAAATGTGTATGTTCTTGAACTTCACCTTACTTAGTTTGATCTCTGCCTAGGTTGGTTGTGGTAGGATTAACTGCAGGGTAATCATTTATTGATCTACGAAATTCTTTAGTTATGATTTACAAATTATGTTTTTGTGGTATTTATAACCACAAAAAATTGCTTGAACGAATTTATTTCACAAATTAAGATGAATTACTGCATTATGAGAACAGCCAAAAGATTTGAAAACTGAGTTAATCTAAAACCACATAAGGCCATCTTTAATTGAACAAGTTTAAAACCTTTTTCAAGCTTTGAGAAAATCTTACGCAAATACTGTTCATTAATTTCTGCTGGAGGCCTTAAGTGATTTTAATATTCTGAATCCGCTAAGCAACTATATTTTTTGATTATGAAGTTCTCTTTCATACTAAGTTTTTTATTAGTTTTTAATAATCTAAAGAGATTAATTTCGTAAGATTTAGGGATCATTTCAAAATTCTGGTTTACACAAATGAAAGCTTTTTCCAATTTTATCACAATTTTTCAATGGCCTTTAAGTGTAACTACAGTAATCTTCCGGAAAATACTTCTTAGGGCTTAACGAGAATATTGAAAAGAAGAAAACCTAATTATAATTGATGCGTTGATTACGATATTCATTTCAGCGATTAATGGATTATAATTACAAACAACTGTTTTAATGTTTGGAAAATTGGAAAACCATAGGAATTTTATCGAATCGAATGACTTACTGTCTATTTCCTGTTTTTATGGCTCTGATTAGGGAAGAAGGGTATAAATTTAATGTGACATTTTGTTTGTGAATTAACTGTAAATTTTTTAGCTTCTATAAACTGTTAAGCATTTTAAAGGTTTGTATTTAATATTTAATCAAAAACTTCTGGCTCTTTTTTGGCCGTTTAAGGAGTAGTATGCGATTTTGATGATTGAATCCACAGAAGTCTTATAAAATGTACACAATTTTTGCCATTTCAAATTTTTATAGAAAGCTTTAGCAGCGAGATTTTGTGCTTAACCACATTGTATAAATCTGTTGTTAATTAAATTGTTTACAACCAGCAAAGAATGTTTTCACGACTGTAAATTGTAGTAACAAATTTTGGTAACAAACTTTACATCAAAGAGACTAACACTTTTGAAAGCACCGAGTTCTTAGAAAATTTTTTACAATTTCAAGTTCAAAATATTTATTATTTTCAAGTACTAACAGAAAATTTACTTTACTTCCCCGCTTTAATTCTGATAAAACTATTCTCAGAAAGGAATTCGAAGCCTGCATGTGTCATCTTATATCTAATTCCCTAGTTTCAAGATTTGCAAATTTTCATTTTCAAACAAATATTGGCTCAACTGTATTTGTTTGGAAACGCGACATATGGCCAATTTCCATTATTAATTGCTAGTTAAACAACAAATGTGCGCTAAGCTGTGATGTTGAAATTGGTTAAGTGCAAGCGGAATTTTGATTATTTAGATTTAAAGCGACCTTTGTTAATACATTGATGCAAATAGCTTATATTACATCCTACATTTTTTACTTTAAACTGAGTTTTTAAGATCACAAATCCTCTTGCCCCTATTTTAGAAATCTTTCTCGAAACGCGTATTCCAAAATTTTGAAATCGTGAGATTTTGTACATCTGTTTGTGACCGTGTTTCTATGTAATGGTTAATGTGTGAGTGAAAAGTCCGTTTACTTAAAATACATTCAAAATTCTTTTCAAACTTATGGTTCTGATAATCATGAGGTCGTTGTCTGTAGATAGACTGCTCAGGCATGCCGTTCTCAATTTCATGGTTTAAAAGTGAATTAGATTCTCTTCTGAAGTTTTGTGGAATCCACAAAAATAGAATATCAAAATAAAATTCTCTTCGGGGATTTTGTGGAATCCCAAACAATAATTGACAAGTGAAGTAAAATTCTATTTCTAAATTTCGCGGAATCCACAAAAAACAATTTACAGAAACGATTAGCACTTATGAATTTACTTACTATGGTTTACTATGGTTAACCAATTAATAAGCATAAAAATAAATCATAAAAAATTTAAGTACACTTTTAAAATTAAATAGCTTGTAATAGTATTGCAGGTTCCTAAAAATATATAGTGATAATGCAACCCTTTTAATATATGTATGCAAAATTTACCCATAGTATAAAATAAATATTTAAATTATGTTTCAAATTGAAGCATCCAGTAGAAAAGTTTTTTAATGAAATTTTATTGCTTTGATGAAAATGGCAAACAAAATTTGAAAGAAAGCGTGAAATCTCGTATTCAGTTATATTTTGAAAATCGAAAAAGCTTACAGAGCTATAGTTTCAAAAAATGGCCTACTATTGTAAGAAAAATGTTAATTTTTGCTATTTGTAATGGGAACCATATTTTCTTTTTTCATTTATCAACTTCTTACCCAAATTCCATAAAACATAGTCTGGAAAAATTTGGCACCGTAGTTTTTGAGACTTGGACCCCCTATAATGCCCGACTTTTTGGAAGAAGCGTTTCACTTGCGGATCCCCCAAAACATTTGACATAGCCGGAAATTGAAACAAATTTAATTGACTTCGGTGTAAACATTTAGCTAATCAAATAAAAACTTGTCTGCTAAATATTGTCTACGTGACAAAAAATACAAATTCTTCATATTGATCAAGCCTAACAATGGTGACAATTAACCAAGTAAGTCAAACTGAAAACAGCAAAAATGTGACTTATAGATACTTTTTACATTATGTGCTGCTTCAATTATACGTACCAAACGATGTAACAAATATTTTTGCTTACCATACCTTTAGCATTTTAGTTTCAAAAATTAAATATATATTAAATAAGTTCAGTTTAGAAGGCACCATAGTACAATATAAAAAATAAAATTTTTCCTTAATTTTCAATATGTAATTCAATTGTTATCTTAAACTCTTAAACCCAGTTTATTATAGTTAAAATTTATTAAAAATGCGACGCATTGAGATAAAATATGCTAATAAATGACCATATATTATAATTACAGAGCTCAAAAGGCTAAACTTTTAATTATTTTATTCATATAGGAATTCGTTTATTATTGCAAAAAAATACCTATGTAACACATTTGTTCATTGTAAGTAGTACATGTATTTAAAAAAATTTGGACTTACACTCTCCTCCAAAGTCAAAAATTTTTTTATCTGCCCCTGTATGGTATAGAATGAGTGCTATAATGAAAAACTATTTTTCAAAACGCAAAAATGTAAAAGCACGTGATAATTTTTTGAAAGTAAGTTATTGTAAATTTGATGTGATTTGTACTAGTAATTACTATTCAATTAACGGAAAAATTTATTTTGAAAGTGAATCAGGACAGGATTTGCAATATCAACTACGAGTTTAGTTAAGCAGTTAACAACTACATTGACGAAAATGACATAACAGTCTGTTGAAAGGGTTTTCCAATAACACTTGAGTTTTATGAGCGCACCTTTCTGTTCGTTGAATTGAACTTGCGACAGAAATGAATGCAAAAATCGTTGAACTATTACAATATTAATATTATTATGTCAACATACATGACATTTCTTGACTATTTTATTATTGCATAAATGAAATTGACGCATGATTCCTTTATTACTACCAGACAAATCGAAGTTGCAGTAGCGCTGTGTATTACACTTAAAATCCAGTCGAATATTTTTTGAAATCAAAGTATTAAATGAAATTTATTCTTCCCAACTTACGAGCAAACTGAACGTCAAGCTCCTAATTAACTCTATTTGGCAGGTTTGACTAATTTTTCTTAAATGTAAATGTTTTTAACTATAAAGTAACACTTAATTGAAGAAAATTACGTTAATTGTTACCATTTATTTACAGTTAAATTATCAATTTAATTGACTCTATGATTTTCTAGATGGTAATTATCCATAGCTAGCTGAATATACATTTATTATTAAAAGTCTGAGACCACCAACTACATATCATTAAGCGCTATATTTTAATAGCTTAATGTTCACTTACAAATATATTGCAATGATAACTAATGAATGGCAATATCCAATAGTTAATAGTAAATGCTAGCAACTGAATATTGTATACTCATTGCTTAAACAAGATTCATTTTAACCTTAAACAGCGTGCCGTCCCTTCTAATGGACAAACCGCTTTTCCACATTTGCAAAAAAATTTTCAAGTTTGTAAATTTTGGGGCATGACTAGGTCTATTGGGGAACATACTTTTAATGCAATATTGAAGATTTCTATTAAAGCTTAGATTAAAACGAAAAAGGAAGAGGGGATTCTCTTCTATCATGTAGTGCTTTCAGATTGAGCACACCATTAATAGTTTTTGAGCTGTAAGCGCTTAAATATTTATTGAGAATCAATTTTTCAAAAATACACAGGCTGTTTAAGGTTAAATGACGAAGTTTACTTTGAATGTCATTGAATTGCTCGGTCATTACTGATTGCGGTAATACTACAGTATAACATTGGTTGAAATACAATACACAACTACTGAGTAGGTATATCTTCTGTTGTTAACCGAGGTTTACCGTAAGTTTTTTGGCGAAGAGAGTTCAATGAACAAAACAATGAATTGAAATGTTATTATTGACCATGTTTTGACATAAATTAGGATTTTAAGAGTTTATTGCTACGAAATGTTTGCATTTAGGCTTTTCAAATGTAAAATATCTTTTACATTATATTTCTGAGTGGAGATTTGACTTTTTTTAGTTATTTATCAATTAAATCTTAAATTGGGGATTGACATGCTCATACAGATCTGTAAGCAAAGGTGAAGGATATAATTGATAGACATCATCACATTTGCATTAAGTGAAATACTGCATGACAAATTTAACAGTTTTTAATACATTCAATAGATATTCTTGATTTAATCACAAGGCGTATTAATGCTTACATGTTTCAATTTGATCAAAAGGTCAATTTTTTATGAAATTATTGAATCTGTCCCTTCATTACATAATTGCATACCTTACAAAACAGAGTAATTTTAATTATTGCACATTATTGTTTAATTTTAAAGCAAGGTAAAGATAGTCCTTTGATATATATTGAATTTCTAAAAACTTCGCCTATAATTTACTGGTCATTTCATTTCATCTGGCCTAGTATGGAATCCAATCAATGCACTAATTATTGAAGCTTTATTCGAACAAAATTTAACAAACCAAGCAGTGACATGTTCAGCTTTAGTTTTCATATCTATATTTAGACCATTGGCGTAGCTATGGGGAGGGCCAGGGGGCAAGGCCCCCCAAAAGCGAAGCCTAGCCCCCCTCTTTTTGGAGCAGAATGAACCTTTTACTATTAATATTGTTTAGTTAAAAGAAAAATAAATGGTCAATGGCATAGGGGTGCCGATTATGGTATGTTACCATACCATAATGGACTATATTATGGCTACCATAATGGTATGGTAGAGAAACAAATCAAGCCTCACATACATAATATATACTAAATATTGAAAAAACTGAATAATTTACTGCACTTTTTTTAAAAATTTTAATTGATTCAATTTATTGCCCCTTCAGGAAATGATTCTGCCCCTCCTGATTTTTTATTCTGTCTACGCTACTGATTTAGATGCTATGCAGGCATGTGATTTTTTATATTCTTTTCAACTTTATTTAAGTAGAGTGAGTGATCTCAGCCTTTGGTTATCTTTTGAAAATGTGAATTAGTGTTTCAAAAGACTGGATATCACCGATCGATATGACCTTTTTGTTAATTAGGTGATAATCACTATTATTCTAAAAGCTTGAGCGATACCCACCCTCTCAAAACTTAACATCGCTATGCGAACATTTCAAGAATTTGGAAAGCTAATTGAATTTCTTTAGGCTGAATTTCCTAGTTGAACTTGTCACGAAGCATCAATTGATGGTTAATTTACCATCACTTGGTGAGTAAAAATCCTTCAGCATTACACTGCTTCCTTTACTTTTCAATTGGTCCCAAATAATGTTCTTTAGTTTTTAAATATTTTGCGGAGGTAGTTCTGCAAAATTCAATAATTCAAAAATTTTAAAGTGCAATGCATTGTAATACTTTATATTGCCTAATTTAAAAAAACAAAGGCATTAATATTCTTAAAAGTTTTAATTTGTGCTATTCCACCACAGTGATTAGCTGTGAAGTTATCCATTAAGAAGTTTCCATTATTTATAGTGCTTAAACTTTAAAAAAATCAATTACATTCTCAGTTTAAATGTTAACAAATTTCTGCTACAAATGAATTCAAAACATTAGCAATAAATATTTCAGCACCAAATTCATTAAATTTATTCTTTCTTATATACTTCAGCGAACTATAGGCATTCCTTAAATAATTCTCTTTGAAAAGTAATGTTTGTAATTTAGCTCTTAGATATAAGTTATTAACATTTGCCTTATAGTAATCAAAAGATAAAGTAAAAACAAATTAGATGTAAAAATAGATTATCTATTTGAATATATTGCTTTAATATTTATCTATATAAAAATATTTGTCTTAAAAGCTGATGAAGTAGTTACTTGAAGATTGAATATAGGCATATGTCATGCTTTGATTTTGCTCTTAATGGACTTCTTGTACGCCCTAGAATCGTATATGAGTAAATAGAAGCAAATATGTGATAAATGCAATTTCCTTAAGCTGATCGCACTTTTGGACTTTTCAAAGTCAAAATTGAATTCAATATAATCACTTTGGGTTTGTGTCATCCAAGGGCATCGGAACAGAGGGTTCAAGAAGGGCAGCTGACCTTTTACTTTTTTTTCAAAAAAAGGCAGGATTCTCTTTTAATGCTATATTTTTTTAATGTATATATTGATGTGCTTCATTTTTAATGAAGATTGTTTGATATGGATAAAAATTTGATCTATTTTTAAAAACGTTAAAAAATATTTCTTTCTTTATATGTTCCGTGTTTATCTTTATGCACTTAGTATCTGTTTATGCTAATGTCAAATACATGTTTTCATACGGCTTGGCAGTATGAACAAGGTAAAAGTTGCCATGCATAAAATTGATTACGGAATGTAGTTATCAAAGCTCAATGGATTTCAATTTTCGAGATTTGCTTTAAATTTTCCTCCAATGATGATTCTTGTTCGACTTCAATACTTCTTAGTAAAAACGTTTTATTATTGAGTTTGTTACCATCTCATTAATTCTGTAATCATTATCTCATTATATTTCACCATTAGCGTAATTTATATTCTCCTACAATTCGGAAATTCCATTTTAAAACGTTCAAAGCAACATGTTTCGAAATCAGATGCACTTCGTCATAAATTCAAGTGTTTTTCATTATTTTATTATTTGAAAATATTTTATTAAAGGTCTTTAATATTTTATCTTAAATTATTGCTTACGCCTTGTACTTGTTGAAAATTCTTACTATTTTACTGTTTGACATTCCACGGTCAAATTTCTGGCAAAATTCCAGACTATCTTATTCTATGCGTGTGAAGGTGCTGTGTAAATTGATAAATTACTGTTGACATTGCATAGAATCTATATTATAGACTTTCAATTTCTGAATTTACGTTTTATGGTGAATATTTAAAGATACGTTATATGCATTACTTGTTGGATTTTCATGTGCAAATTTTTATCCTAGGTAATGATAATACTAATATTACATTTTTTTAATCTAAGCACAAAGATATCAGTTATAGGTAGGGCTATTACACATTAAGATGCTATTGCCTTCAATACGAAATTGTTCTTACATCTGAAACAAAAATTTTCTATGCGGGACCATTTCATTGATATTCTTTTTGGATTTGTTTTTAAGTAAAGAATACTTATTCTTTTCTAATTGCATTAAAGCAAATTTTAACTGGATCACTCTTTTTCTCTTTCTCTCTCTCTCTCATTTTTACTCCGCGCACAATAAAATATAATAATCTATACAATAAATCTACCAGGCTAAAGATACCTTACTAAAAGGATTTCAAGAGCGAGATGTATTATCATTATTGTAGAATTTGTTGCCTAACCATGATTTATGTTTACTAAAGGTAATTTTAAAATTTTCAAGTTTTCGATGTTCTTTATTCCTTGAGGTAATGAATTTCAAATTCGAATGGTGGTATTAATTAACGATTCTTTCGAAATTTATTGACTAGAATTATTTTAATGAATAAAACCATGCATTGAAATTATATTATAATGTGGTAACTTCTTGACCTGCTTAAAAACTGTTAATATATTGCCTAAAAGAACTAACGGTTTTGGGAAAACTGCGAAACATTAAGTTCCCATCTTCATTTGTCATCAAATTTCTTATAAAAACATCTTTAGGTCAATTGCATAATCTCATTATAAAATCTATGAAAAATTGAAATACGTTGATAATTTCCTGTCATCTGATGCTGTCAGTTGCTAGAAGCATCGAGTTGTATTTGTCGAATATGCAGGTTTCATTGGCATACCGATTATTGAATCAAATTACAATCACTTATCAATTTCAGATCGCTTAAGTAAATACTGAATAGAACTCACCAGTTCTCAGGGAGACTGAGAGCTTTCCTCAGGACTCTAGCTGTTCCTAACAATGCTGCCTTCTGTGCTACCGCTCCTCCCACTTTTGGTACTCCCAACTTCTCCAAGTATTTCTTATGCTTCTTACTTACTGCTACTAGTGCTCCTACTAATACCGGGACTACTTCAACCTTCTTTAACTTCCACAGCCTTTCTATTTCCTCTGCCAACTCTCTATACTTGTCTATCTTCTCTTTCTCCTTGATTTCTACATTCCTGTCCTTTGGTACTGCTATGTCTATCACTGTTCCCAATCTTTTCTCTTTGTCTACCACTACTATGTCTGGCCTCCGTGCTTCTATTACCTTGTTTGTCTGGATGTTGAAGTCCCACAGTATCTTAACCTAATCATTCTCTATGACTCCTTGTGACTTGTGCTCATACCACTTGTCTCGTGCTTCTAACCCATGCTGCCTGCTCAAGCTCTATTGTAGCATTCGTACCACCTGTCATGCCCAAACTTATACTCATTCTATGCCAACTTCTCACACCCTGCTATCAGATGATTTACTGTCTCCGCCTCTTTCTTACATAGCCTACACTTATCACTTACTTCTAATCTTCTGTCTACATGCTTCTTCACCTAGTTTTTTCTTATTGTTTGCTCCTGTGCTGCCATTATCAGTGCTTCTGTTTCTCTTTTTATGCCTATCAACATCTCCATTTTAGTTGAATGCTCTTTCTGCTGCTAGTATCTTCCTTCTCTCCCTGTCTAGCACCCTAAGTTCATTCTTGTTCCATCTAACTATCTCAACACTGGTATCGCCCGCGTATTAATTGCCTTTATGCTGTTCTGCCCATTTAATGCTGACTTCTGTAGTACCTTCCTTACTCTCCTCTTGTATTCTTTCCTTAGCCTCATCTTCATTTCCTCGTGATATTCCTGCGGAATATCTCAACACTGGTATTGCCCATGTATTAATTGCCTTTATACTATTCTGCCCATTTAATGCTGACTTCTGTAGTACTTTCCTTGTATTATTTTCTTAACAACATCTTCCTTGAACTAGCATACATCTTCAGGTCGTCCATGTACCACAGGTGACTCACTGCTCTACCATTCTTCTCCAGCTTATATCCTATACCTGTCTCCTTTAACTTTTCTGTGATGGGGATTAAGCTAAATACAAACAGTAGTGGTTCTAAGCTGTCTCCCTGAAATATGCTTCGCCTAAACCTCAACCTGTGCCCGTCTATCTCAGTCTGGCACTTTGCCATCTCCCTCTCTAGAAACTCAACCCATTTCCGTGAAACTCCATTGGCCTCTAGCGTCCTCAATACCCACCTATGTGAAATGCTGTCATATGCCTTTCCAGTATTCTCCATGCATTGTCTTCTGCCTATTATTATTATTATTATTATTATTATTATTTTTATTATTATTATTATTATTATTATTATTATTATTATTATTATTATACATCGATAAAATACAATCCGAGACACAAACATGCTAAAACATTTACTGATTTTTTACACTGAGCTCACCACACCATACTTGTCAACGAGCGAAGCTTCTAACGAGCCGAGCCGAGCCGAGCCGAGCTTGAGCACAGTATTTGATATACAACGAGCCCAAAACGAGCCTATTTTGGCAAAGAAAGGTTATAGTTCTGCTTGTTAATTTGATTATGGAGATTATTTTTATTTTTTGCATTTAGTATGCCTTTCCTGTAATCTTATTTAAGAAATGTTTATTAAATAATAGGTAGAGTTATGTAAAAAATTCTTTGAGCACAATATTTTTAAAAAAATACCGAGCTAAAACGAGCCTCATTCTAAGATTTTATGAGGGGAGCTGAGCCGAACTTACACAAAATTTAAACGAGCCGAGCTTGGAAATGACGGCTCGTTGAAAAGTCTGCACCACGCATTTAGACACACACACATTTATTTGTAGTTTGTAGTTTTTTTACTGTTATTTATTTACAGCAATAAATTTGCTTTGACTCTTATTATTATTATTATTTTTTGTATGCAAAACTCCACGTATGGTCTTAATTAGATTAATTAGGGTGTGTTCATTACATTCAAATGTATGTGGAATTAAACACTTAATTTCAAATTATTCAACTAACACATTGCACATTTCTATTTGTCTCTTCTTATTCTCGTGTGTTTTTTCATTCCATACTCCATTCTAATTTACATTTTTACTCTTATATAGAGTCTTTCACAAGACTATTTAGGATAATTAATTCTTTTGTCCCAATAAGCAATTTGTTCAATGTATTGCATTATTATATCTCACTCTTCAATATCTACTTAATAAAATGTCTTCTGCTAATAGAGGATTAATCGTAAGCAGCATTAACAAAAAACCTGCGTAAGCATATGTATATATATGGGAAAAATGAAGCAGCTGGGACCACAGATTTCAGAATATTGCTCATAATTTTTGCAAATTTAGGTCAAAAAATAGTTATGACGTGAGACATTCTAGTACCATAGAACCCTAATATATCTAGGTATATATATATATATATATATATATATATATATATATATATATATA
>CABFPE010000044.1:90937-112495 GCA_900660155.1 Hofstenia miamia
ATATATATATATATATATAGACAGATAGATAGATAGATAAAAAATATAATGAATAGGAAATATCAAAAGCATTGTTTACCCCTCTGGACTGTTTGTGTCTACAGTGAACACCTTTAATGAAAATCTGATTGCTATTCTTCTAACTGAAAATTCAATGCGAGTAAAAGGAAAATTGGCGCTTGAAACTCATTCTTTAAATCATTTTTCTAATTTTTCATGTAAAATAAAACACTTATTACATCAGATATTTCAATACGATCTAAAAACAGTGATATGAAGTGAACGAATAAAGTTTAATGAAGAAAAATTCATGACATTTTAGAGTTTCTAAATGATAAATGCACATAGAATTGGCAATTACTCCAAGATAAACATCGCTGAGTTATTTAGTAATTGAATGCCTTTGAATAGGAAAAACTTTTCCAGCTGTTATCATATGGGTGATTTTAAATATAAGATCTTAATAAAGCAAGTATTAAATGAAAGTGACTGCAAAATATATGAAAATTTAATAAAGAAAAGATATGAAAAGTTTCAAATGATGTTGATAAAAAAGTTTTGAAATAAGGCATTTAAAACTTTTGTAGATAATCATTTGATTTCAAAATTTGACTTTTTGACAATGTAGGAACAGAGTAAGATTTTTGTAGTTGTTATCTTTATATTGATTGTATTATCCTTACAGGAAAACTTATGGTGTATTTTCTAAAATATATTAAAAATATATCAAAAAAGACCTGAAAAAACTTTTAGTGTGAATTCTTTAGTCTGACAACTAATAGTTAAAGGTTCACATATTGTCGATTTTGGATGCCATGCTATACGTTAAGATGAACTTTGGATTTCACTCACTTTCTGCCATCTACTGGAAGCAAACATAAATCGAAGAATGCCTACCCCATATTTAATAAATTCATGATGCAATCTACAAGTTATGAACACCAGATATATGCTTTTCCTAAAATGGACTCCTATTTCTGCATATTTTTTTAGGACTGTGATCAAGACAATTGGGCTGCTCTGGTTTCTTTAAATCTTAATCAAGTAGTTAATGATGAAAGCTTAGAGATCAGTTTTACAAAAAAATTGACATTTCGGACGATCACTCTTTTATTGAAGAAACAAATCTTACTTTTTAAAATTTTTAATGAATTGAAGACTTATACGAATCTCTATATCCATTTTTCCATTGAACAATATCCTTCTTGTTCAAAAATTTGGAAAAGTCCTTTAATATTGATTATTATGCTTCTGTTTAGCATAGCTCTTTGTATAAAGATGGAGATCCACTTTTTGCTAAAAATTATAGGCCATCTCAATAACATCCTTTTAGTAAATTATTCGAAAAATTATTGCACATTCAAATCAACCAATACCTTGCATCTGAGAATATCTTATCATCTAAACAATATGGTTTCCGCGCTAAGCATAGAACAAGTGATGCAGTTACTTCAATTACTGAAAAAATCCATCAACAACTTGGAAAGTAAAATTTTTTATTATTTGCAATTTTAAATTTAACGTTTCTATGCAATTTTTGAAAATGAAGTGTTCATAAGCTGAAAATATTTTTTTTCTATATTCAACATTTTTTGTGCTTGTGGGCTTAGTTGCAATTGGGCCAGCCGAAATGGGGACAAATTTTTTAATTTATATTTGAAATACATGAGAATAGCAAATCTAATTTGAAAATTTAAGCTTTGCAAAATGAAAACCATTCTCTTTAAATGTAATTAGCCCTGCATTGTTTTTGATGCAAAACTTCTAGTTGCTGATGTGTTGTTGTAAGTTTGCAGAAATTTTTATTTTTGAATATATATATATATATATATATATATATGATATCATTTGAAGCGATTGTTTTAATGCATTTATCACTAAATCATTCTATATAAACAAAATGAAAATAATATTAAATGATAAATCAAAATTTATAAAAAAGACAACAACCAACATTAGCAACAAATTCATAAGAAAAAAGAAAAGTTTAGTAAATTACTTTTAGATTTAAAAAAAGAATGGGGACACAGCCAACTTAAATCACAGCCTTCAATTTGCATTCAGAGAAAAACAAAACCGGGCTACTAACATCTTATTTGAAAATAATACCTTGTGTAAATAAATACATTTAGGCCGTGAAATCATTATAATTAATACAACTAGGCTGCTATTTATAATAATTATGTGTATAAAAACATATAAAACATTATTTGAGATATTACATGTAAGAGTAACAAACAATATTTCTATAATTCCAAGTACAAAGGCCAATGTAAATACAAAATTAAAGATATTGAATTTGTGTTGCTTAAGCTGTTTATTATCAGCTTCATCTCTTTCTTTTTCGAAAATTATTTGAGTATATATTTACGATTGTCTTGTTAATAGCCAAAACATTAGCTAAATGAGGCTTACAAGGATTATTAAATGGCCACTGAACAAACTGGCTGATTGCTGAAGAAGCGTAATTTCTTAAATTATCCGCTTTTAACAGGATATTGTGATTTTCAATTAAAAATGCACACAGTCTTGTATGTAGCTGCAAAATGCAACAGACGGATAGCACAATCCCCCTTTATCCAATTGATAAATAAAAGAATTGTGCTCATCTTCTTTTACGCCAGTTAAATCGTCTATGCATGTACATTGAATTTTATTTTGAAATTTGTCAATAATGTACCCAGCTATGTAAGACAATATCTCATTTTCATCTTTTACAAATTCAATGTTGCTAATAAATGATAAAGATTTATAATCATAGTCACTTGGAGGTCGCATTGTAACATCAATTACTTCATTTATATCAAACCTTTCTAAAATTGATTTAATTGTAATAGTTTTCTCTGCCAAAAGTACTTCCCGCAAGCTAACCAAAAAATTGCCTCCATTTAGCAATCTGTAGTAGCCAAATCTACCTTCCAGCTGATCTTGATTTAAGCTGGAAGTTAAAATGAAATCGAAGTTTTGATTTAAGAGATCATTGCACAACAATCGCGTTGATTTAGTTGTTTGCATAGTAAGTCCTGGTAGTTGTGATGTAAACCAAGATTCAATCCAAAATTGAAACTTCTCTAAAAATTCTAAACGTTTATCACCAATTATAATGCCTCTAGCAATATGTAAAGGGTGATTATTACTTTTAAAATTCATTATATTCCACCATGTAGTGATTATTTTAAAAAACTCACTATTTGATCGTGCACATGCTGCATCATTGAAATAATTTTGTATGGCGATACTATTGGAAATGTTAAAAATATTACACACTAAACTAACGTTTTGCTTCCGACATCTAAGATCCAAAGCATTCATAATTTTCTTTATCTTTAGGAAAGGCAAATATCGTCACTCTATTCGAAGCGTCATTCTTAGTAGAGTCATATCAATTTTTACAATTTGGAACGCCGGATTTGGATGGCATATTATTATAAGTGGAACCCCTGTGATGCAATGAAAACACTAGCGCAATGTACAACGTTTGCATAAAGTGGTTTATTCTTATGAAATTGTTTATTTACACAAGATATTATCAGCCTGGTTTTGTTTTTCACTGAATGCAAATTGAACGGCTGTGATGGGGACTAACAAAAGAATTATATAGCCCTGTTTACACTGGTTCAACTTGAGGAATTTGTCAAGCAAATTCAATAGCGCATGGACGTGTTTACATCTGTTCCTCATGTTAATTTCATTTGACGATTTCAATAGTGCATGGACGTGTTTACATCTGTTCCTCATGATTGAAGAGATAGGTCTTATTTGGTGCAACACTGTTTAATGCCTTGTAGATTCCTTTTGCAATGTAATTAACCATTTGAGGTCCAGAATTAATACACTTCTCTTAATAATAATAATAATAATAATATGTATTCTTGTATAGCGCGGGCACTCTACAAAGACTCTGCCGCGCTCAGAGTTACAATGTTAAAATAAACAGCAGTACAAATTAGGTTAAGTTAAGCGTAGGCTTGATTGAAGAGATAGGTCTTCAATTTTGACTTGAAGACCGTAGGGGATGTTAATTCTTTCAAGTAGTTAGGCAGATTGTTATAAATCCTTGGACCACAAACTGCAAATGCCGAATCAGTTGCAGCCAGACGTATTCTTGGTACAACATACAAAATATCATTGTCTGACCGCAGAGGTCGGTCATGAAGGACAGGAATAAGAAGCTCATTGAGGTAGTGAGGCGCACAACCATGAGTTGCCTTCCACACCAGTAAGGCGATCTTATACAAAATTCTTTCCTTGATTGGTAACCAATGCAGTGAGATAAGGTGCGAAGTAACATGTAGTAAAGTTTAGTAAAATATACATCTCTGAATAATTCATAGTTATATTTCCAAATATTGAACGTAGATCGCATCTGTTTGAATTTTTGGATAACAATTTCATTCTGCTTCCACTTATTTTCTGTTATCATAAGTTTCAAAATTTGAAAAACTGTTGAGAGTCTCTTGGCTTAATTCAGATATCGTGCGTCTGTGTTATTCGTACCAGTTGACTATCGTTAAAGAGCTTAAATAATGAATTAAGTCTTGTAGTAGGGAATTCATAATCTTTTGATTTATACGTCTATATTGTTCTCTTTGAAATTCAATAAGAACCGCAATAAAATATTAATGTACACTAGGTACCTGTGCTATTTGAAGTCAACCATTATTTTGTATTAATAGTACTTTTTTCCTTGCGAATTTATATTGTATATGCATTTTTGGTAAAAAGAGCAGATTTTGGGCTCAGTTGGCCTTTTTACTTCACACATTGCTATTTTATATGAAACATAGAAGTTTCTTGTAGAAATTTTTTTAATAATTTTGCGAATATATAGAAAATCGTTACAGAAACTTCCCAAAACTTTCGAATTAATAAAATAACAATTTGAATATTTTTGTTATTTATCATAGAAAAAGTTAAGGCACTATATTTCTCAACAAATTATTCCTTTGAAATTTAAGTTCACAAGAAATTTACGTTGGTCGAAAATTTTCAATCAGTACGATTTTAATACCAGCAAAATTAATTTGCTAAAAATGGTGTTCCGAGACTGTACATATTAAAAATTTTATAAAATTAAAGGAACGTTGAAAATTGAATTGCCTTAGTAATAGGCGTTATAATTTACAGTCTAACAGATTAAAATCTTATAGATTGAAAGGTATATTTGTCTAAATTAGATTTCATTGCTGTTTATTGAATTTGTTGAACAGTGGGAAAACGATTTCAAGTATTGGAATTAAGTCTAAGCAATAGTGCTCATAATTTAAACAATATAATCTTATGGTTTTATTTCGTTTGGGTTGCCTTTGTGAAGGGCTTTGCTAATGGATTTTAGCAGTTTCGAGTTAAGTCTGGGTGTGGTGTGAAACAGTCCAAATACTTCATTTTTACGACTTATTCCATTTATCACGAAAGGCATTTAGACGATTTGGAATTTTCGCAGTATATTTCATTTAAAGTGCAGTTGTCCGCTTTTTAATGAATTTTGGATAAAGAGTAAAAAAACTTTGTTAGACTGCGTATCAATTTTGATGTAACGAATGACACACTTAATTTGAGGCACATTTGAGGAAGCTTCATCAAGATAATTTGGAACTTAATGGCATATATGTGTCAAATTCTCTGACAATCATATCAGAGAAGGTTTCACTTGATTAATTGCTAATGTCACTTTGTAATTATTTATAACTTTATCAAATTAGAAAATTTGCTCATTAATGAAAAATGCACATCATTAATGTCTTATTTTCAAAATTATGCGGTAAAATACAATAATACGAGGTTGAGTGTTCAAAAATATTTATTATTATAACTAGGGGCGTTTTTATTTTAAAAATATTACTAAGCGGGAATATGACTTCTAATAATGGAAGAGATTAAGAATTATACAAAATTGAATATCGTATTCACAAAATTTACTGATTAAAGTGCAAGTGAGAATTAACTAATCAACACTAGCATTTTCCTTGAAACACTTATTTATATTAATCATTTAATGAAACATTATTATTTTATAAGTACTATTATAATTGTGAGACTAACAAACATCTATTTTATAAAAGGAAACATGATAATATAATCTGGGCCTAATAAAAGTACATTTTCTAAATATGAATTTATGACATTATATATATATATATATATATATATATAACCCAGTTGATTCTACCTACAGAAGCATTGGGAAGCAAATCAGCAAACCTTTTCAATCAGCCCAATTTCACTGGAAAGTTAGATGAAATATTTTGCAGTCATTCAAAGAGTGGCTCTTCCTTTTTGAGCTCACTATGAAACAGTATAAGACTACACAGCATGCCACCACCACACAATTCCCCATGTACCTTCAAGGCCTCACATACAATCAGTACATGATGTTGGACAGAGAGGTCAAAATGAATTATCAATTACTCATTGGTCACCTTGAGGACCATTACAAAGTGCCTCACATAAAACAGCAGTACAAGACACTCTTATGTGATCTCCTTCAAAAAGGGAAATGATGTCAGGACCTATATTCTCACAACATGATCTCTTTTCATATATTTGTCAGGGATTCCCTTCCACCATTAGGAGCTGCCTCAAACTTAAATGTGATCCAGAGGGCAACTTGAATTCTATTATTAAAAAGGTGATTAGCATTGTTTACATGTTGCAAAATACAACTCACATCAAGAGAGATGCCATTGATTTAAAGACAGGTCAAACTGCCTGAAAGACACTGACCTCTTCAAGTTCTGCTATGGTGCAAANAATATACTATATATATATATATATATATATATATATATTGTACATTGTTACTCATTATTAGCGTCTGAAAAACTTCTATTTAGTGTAATTATTTATTAATTTTATATGAATTTTGGTGCATACATTAAGCATCAAAATATTCAGAGATTGCCAGTCAGAAACTGTAATTACCACCAGATCGCTTTTCCTTTTGACACCTATTGTCAACAAAAAATCTTAAATGAATGAAAATTGGAGGAAATAGAATTATTAATTTGCTGGAAATTGATCCATATCGTAGTCTGAGACGGAGTGATGCTGTGCAGACAAACATATGCTTTCCTAAATTCAGTACTCTTCCTTCGAAATTTTTCAAAGAGTTTACTTGCTATATTTGAAAGTACGAATATATATTTAAATATGGAATGTAACCTCATTGAACTTCAAATTTTCAAATATATTATCTTGAACTCAATTATATTTTTGAAATGAAAACAGTATTATTTAATTTGTATTGAGATTCTTATGTATTGGAAAACGAACGATTCTTTTGTCAATGACGAAAATTTGTTAGTTTTAAGCACTTTGTTGACAATATTATAAAGCAGAATGCATATATAAATTAGTTTTCAGCATGCGTAGCAAATTGAGCAAAAATATGTTGTCTGGTATTATTAAGCCCATTTATTACAGTTTTTGCAGTGAATCGACGTATTTTAGTGGAGAATTTGAAATTTAAAGTTCAACTTCGATACATCGGTTCTTTAGCTATGTATCAAATAACTTGATAAATGAGTAGCTAGAATTCCGGTAACTTTCCTAAGATGTCAACTGTAATATCTGTGTATTCTGTGAGGCATGTTTTTAATTAGTTTTTATTGCTTGAATTGTGTATACATAAAGAATAAATAGCAATATTCTAGTATAAACAAAGTCAGTCAATACATTTACAAAAAAACAATTGCCTATTAGTCTTACATTACCCACTTATCAGGCACTCAAATATTTTCTTGATTATGGGACTATTGATAAACCTAATGTTACACTCTGTTTGTCCGTTACTTAATACCCAATTGAGGTACTAAAACTAAATGAAAGGTATTGAGTTAATAGGTAGTGCCAAAAATTTTTGCATTAAGCAGATGAGCTTAACAAAATATTATAGAGAAAAAAACTCAAAATTTCAGAAATTCGACAGAATCTATTAACCGCAAACAGCCCAGGAATTTTTTACATTTATATTGTTTTTTGAGAAATTTCTTATATGCTTATTAACTAATATAAATATAGAAAATCTGAAGGCACCATGGGATAGAACATTGCTTTCATTTACAGTTTTGGTTTTGGGCTGTGCTGTGACCGCTAAGGTTTGATGTTGCTCGGATGGTTTTTAACCCTAATTCTACTGGGATTTTTCCATTTTTGTGATGGTTTGCCAAATAATTCCTAAAAGCTCATAGGTCAAGACCTAAAGATATTTAAAATTTGAAAACAACACAAGATAGAGAATTGTCTCTTCTTTCTTTTGTAATTTAAATTCATGACCTGTAGCTGTCTAGTCTTCCCTACGGTGCGACAAACTCTGACTTGCACACAGTTTTCTTCAGAAAACAAAATATTTCACGGTAGTTGTTGTTCCATGGGTATTAGATCGCCTCATTATCTGAATACTAGGTATAGAAAGAATTTGAATACTTTTAAGAAAATCAGATTTCTCATTGAAAAAAAACCTTATTTGCATCTACTTCAGGTACAAGAATATGTTTTAGCACATATCTTCATCATTTCATGAGTGGACCCAACCCTATAGATGTGTCAATGCAAAAGGCCATCAATATTTCTTAACAGGCTTGGATGTAATTGTTCAAAAATGTAGACAAAACGCCTTGTTACTTATAAGTAAAACTAATAGAAATAGGGCTTAACCTTATAGTTACATGAAATTTAGACATTGAGAAAATTGTAAAAAATCTGAATTTCCAATGAAAATATTTAATCTTTTCAAGTACTCAAGGCGCAGCCATATACTATAGTATAAATTTTCAAGATTACATTCACGCATGTGAATATAGACTAATGTTTTCAAAATTTTCCAATAGGCTTGGAAAAAATTCCTCCAAAGTTATTGAAGATTAAGGCAATATTGTTGTATGAAGCCTAGCATTTCGTTTGGTGTTTACTAGTCTATTAAGTTGTATGAATAGCATGAATTGCATAAAGATATGATCCACATCACAGAGATGGAAGCGGTCCAAAATTTCAGAATCTGATTTTAACCTGATTTGCTTAACCCAGACCCGAAATTAGTGTTTTAACCCTATTTCTTAAAATTATCAAGTGCTTAAATTATAAAATATCTATTACGAAAAGTTGAAATGATACACATCAGAATATTATATTTTACTAAACTTTTGAAGTAATCAGTTATTTTCTAGACGAAACAACTCGCTTATTTTCAAAAACTGAGCCCGACCCCAATACGAACACGATTCCACCTCGTTCACATCAAATTCAGTTTAGTATTGCAAATTTCAAAATAATGCTTCTATGATGTATGAATGATCATTAGGTATGTTTTGTGGTTTTCACAGAATTTTAAAACTTTATTAATGATAACTATTGATAACTAAGGATACATAAAAATTTGATGCAAACCAAATCAAGGTTCGCAAAGGTTAATTTGATTAATTTTCGAACTGAGGGTTCTCTATCGCTTTGAGTGGCTGGCCGCAAACATATGACTGTATTAACTGCATATAAGAAAACAAAATATAATTCACAAAAAATATCCAGGTAATTTACTAAGTTTCAGCGTTACTTTAATCACATCTACTAGTGTTAATATTATGTTATTTGCTGTTGCAATGAATAAATAAAGAAAATTGCTATAAAGCACAACCAACTACTTTTAATATATTTAAGTGTTCTTGTCAAAGCGCATCGAAATATATTGCCATAACGACTTGAACCTTTTGAAACCCCACAAAGAGCCATTTCGTCTTTTGAAATCTCCATTTCACGAAATTAATAGCAGTGGAGTTGCATCTGGGCACCGCTGGAGCATGGTGACAGGCTTCCAAACAATATTGGTCGATAACTACCCGGTAGCTATTTTTCTTGGCTTATCATCTGTTATATCTTATTTATTGAATAAAAAAGAATTTTAACGTTTTCAGTTCTCATGCCCCACCAATGCCATACAAAAAAGGTATTCCACTAACACAGGCTTCTAATTTGCAAGCGCAAAGGCTAACTTGAAAAAATCGTTCGTGTCTTTAGAAACAATTTTAATTAGATGAAATTTGATATGTACTATACTTTAGTTGTATGTTCGAAAATATATTAGATAACTCTAAAATAACGGTTGGGCTTATAAATATACGCATGTAATATTTAATCGAATACCTGGCTAGCGGCATTTTTTAGCAAATCACATGTTGCTTAGCTCTAGTCTAAGAGGTGTATATTTTGGTCCCCCTTTGATATGGAAATGTATAGCGAAAATTAACACTTTCATAATTTACATTTTGCTTTTTCCAAGGAAGAGCTTGACTTAGGGATTTTTAGTAATTTTTTTATAAACATGGATATATTCAGAGAACGCTGATGCTTTTTAGTGCAACTCACAAATACTATAATTTTTATGTTTGCAAATTTACGTTCTCAGCAGATGTAAACTATGTGTCTGGATGTTTATGGCGAATGCTTGACTTATATCAACCAGTTAAAGTATCTATTTTGTATTAATTTTTTTGCTTAAAATTAATATTTTAGAGAAAAATTAAGCTTTTACATTTGATAGAGATACTTTCCTTCTCACGATATGCTTTAAAAATTTGTTAAGAAGGAATACTATGCAGTGAAATTAAGTTTGTTTCTTAATTTCTACCTCAAAATTTAATTATAACACGTATTGTCTAAAGAAAAACTTAACTTAGCAATGCAGTCCAGGAAACTTTTTGACAATTACAACTTAGCAAACAAAATTAATATTTTTCATTTGCCTTGTGATACTCTTGCTAGGTGAATTATGCCAAAGTCTATGAGCATATCATTAGAAATGCGGTGTCGATTTAATCTGCTCTCAAAATGCCACTTCACTTAATTATATATTATATTACACTCTGCAGAAGGTGTTCTCATTAAATTTATAAACAATGAGGAATTCAAATCCTGACAGTTCATAATATCACAAGTTTTATGGGACAATGGAAAGCAGAATTCTGTTTAATTCTCAGAGCATTTATTCATCTATTTATTTCCTATTTGTAATAGATTGCGTAAATATAGGCCCTTTAAATGAGAGAGTTCCAGCTATTTTCCATATGGCTTATATTTTAAATCACTAGACCTGATAACATTTATATCCGTTAGCAATTATACAAAATATTTATTTACAATGACAAAGATTCCAAGCCATGTATACATATTCAATGTTCTTATTATCTTTCAATAGTGAATCTGTGTATCTGTCTATTTCCTTCTCAGTTACTTCGTATTTCTAGTCAACACCAGCATGGGCCAACCCTGGCTACAAGAGTTCTACTATGTACCCCTTAAAAGTTAGCTAACACTATTAAACCATATTTGTTGAAGGGTTCTCATACACGAAATTTTAAGTGCTGCTTAATATTTGTAATGTGTTTATTAATGTTCATATATTGTTTAATGGACCGCTTCTGATATGGATAATGGCCGAAATCATCTCTCCCAAAAAATAGCTGTTTCCCAAGGAACAAGGATATATGGACCATTGATGGCCCATTATTGTTTCCATTATTGGCGTTTAGCCGCTGCGCCATTAATGGGCCAATGCTAAATCCATCAATGAGCAAATATTGAAGACTTCTTAAGTTTTTATGTGATGCAAAATACAATGCTCAAAATGTTTATTGGATAACATTCCATAAAATATAAATCAAATTTATAAACTAACTGTTAACACGATAGTGATATTTTTTACACAAAACTAATTCATATTCATCTCTAATAATGTAAATAGATTTGAAAACATTTGATAATATTTTTGTTGAAATCATTTTAATTTGCATAAAACTTTATTATTGATATATGGCTGAGCCGATAATGGAAACAATAACTGGTCATTAATGACCCATGAATCCCTGTTACTTGGTTTATCAACGATTAGAGGTTTCGTTATGTACATTCCCTAGCTTAAATAACCCAAGAATGTTGCATATTCAAATACTTCATTGTTCAACTTTTACAGCAAGCGTCTCTCTTAAAAACAACGTAGTAGAAGGACTACATAACCAGTAAATCAAAATTTGTTTGAAAATATACCAGTATGTTAAACTGAGATTCATTACCTAATTTAAATGTCGATAGTTCTGAAAGTTGATAGAAATTTAATGCATTTGTCTTCCATAATTTTAGCAATTACTTTCTATTGTGCATCATTTGTGATGTATACCAATTAAGTTTAAATCCCGAAAAACTTGAACTTAAGATTTTCTCAAATTTAATGATCTCTTACACAGAATTCTTCTTAATCAATTTCTTATTGAAAAGAAAATTGCAAAACTAATAAAGATAAATGCTTTTAATGCCTTAGTAATAATTTTAGACCTCAGATATATTTTCAGGCTTCATTTAGCATTTTTTTGTGAAATTGAATACATATAAATTAAAAAAATAATAATCGAACGTATTTATTGCAGACAATGAGTGGTTTTGTTGTTAAAAAATAAATATCTGAAAAAAAAATCATTTGTATTAGAAACTTTTTACACAAGTTTTAAATGCCCAGTGTTTTTTTTCAAACCAACGCTGGTTGGTGGTCATTAAAATATAATAAGGTTGTTTAGAAATTATCAATTTTATAAAAATAACAAAATCATTTATTGTAATCGTGAATATATTATTGTTCAGGTTACTCCAATTGGGTTTAGTTCTAGCTCCTTCCCATTACCAGTTTCATACATACTTTTGTCCATGTAATTCTGAGTCTAAAATTAGCAAAAATAATTTTAAAATTTGTGAATCCTTCGTCCCGACATTTTCAAATATGATACTAGTTCATTGCAATATTTAGGTTAATCCAAATATACTGCAACCAATAAGTCTCATGGGACTAGATGATACTACTATAAATTTTGCATACTGCGCACTAAAATTCTACAGGATCCCTCTGTCCCATTGGAATGAGATCTGGTATTGAATATTTCATGAGAACTTGAATTGTAGATGAAAAAACTGGGGCTGTGGATTTCAGATCATTTGTAATAATCTCTGCTGAATTTGGCTAAAATATAATGTAGGTCGTGTGATTGGTATGGACTGAGCAGGGACCGAATACAATGAGACTAATAAGGACGGGCACCTATAAGTCTCGAGAATCATGTTGCCCACATATTTTAAATTATTTACATACTCAAAATACTTATAAGAAAATCTAAAATGAATTTAAAATATTACTCCGTTCCCATTTGCTGTTGTATACGGGTGGGAAACCGGTCGGGTTGAGGGACAACCTTAGGCAGTTGGATCGCTGGTCATTTCTAATCTTTAGAATGAAAGAATATTAACAGGTTTAAAAAACAAGTTAAGAAGTCAAACTTTTGAATCTTTGAACTTCTTATACGTTTTGATTATTCTAGCAATTTTTTAATTTCGTAGCGTTTTAATTGATAATTTTATCTTAAAGAACTTTGTGCGTATTATATTACCTTTCCTTGATCGGGTCGGAGCGTGCGTCAATATTATATAGCTCGGATCACGGGTCATTGTTAGACTGGCAGGGTGACCCTGTTCCCACCCTGGTTGTAATAAGATTACAACATTTCATTCTAATTTAAATTGAACAAATTAAATACTTTTGAAGGAAATGAATTTTTTTGAAAAAAAAGTTGTTATTCAAATTGGTTGCTTATTGTATTTTTAGGTCAATGCAAAATCGAAGTTAATTATCGTCTGCCTTAGCAAATAATTTCAAAAAGAACTGTCTTCTCATGCGAGTCATTGATATTCTTCGATAAACTAAAAAAAAGGAATATGTCTTCAATTAAAACTGCGAATTTTGGGGAGTATATGTTATATGTAAGCATCCATGCAAAAATCATCATAGCTTTTGCTAATCATTATTTTGTCATCGTTATCATAAAGATTTCAATAAAGTTAATTGAAACCAAAAATATTTTAAATTTGATAAACATATTTTTAAACGAATAATTTGATCGTAGATTTGAGTAATTCACCATTTGATAAAAAATTCCAGCCCCTTAGAAATTCACATATCTAAGTAGTTTTTTCATAAATCTCAAACAGCTTCTTCATAAAAATTTTAATTTCATCGCTATTTCTACTAGTAAATGTTGTTGTGTTGCACTAAAACTAATTATCACTACATTCAAATGATGCAGAGCCCGTTGTATTTTGAAGTATACGCCATTGGATGTTTCTAAAAGCATAAATAATGTAAAACTAGGTTATTGGTTTTTAAAAAACTTCTAAAAATGCTAATTAAGTTGCTGTACTAAAGATGTTATATTCCAGTGAAAATGATTGGTTAATAGATATTTTCTGCGATTGATTAATACGACGTTTAATTAAATATTTATTTAGTGTTTCTCCAGCAGCTATTCTCCGGTTCGGAGAGTAATTGATATGATTGACTTCATAGTGTCACCGCAGAGAATACTTATCAACTTCTGTTTCTCCCAGATTCTTTGTTACAGTGACTTATTCAAGCAGCACATGAAGACTTACGATAAGGCGTTATTACCACCAACAAATTCTACGCCTATCATCGTCGAGTTATGTATAGATATTGAAAGTATGCGGACAGTTACAGATTCTTCAAATCTTAACATACACTTCACACAGAAGTGGACGGATCCTCGATTGGCAGTCAATATTTCTAACTTTACGGAAGAGTACATTTTAAAGGCTAAATTCAGACAATATCGTCAACACGATGACGTTGACTACTCAACGATTTGGACTCCATTCATTAACTTTTTCCAGGCATTCAATATCAGAAAGGATATTGTAACTGCCTGGATCAGGCCGAGTACTGGAAGTATAGTCATAGGGATGAAGCTGCAGCTAGACATTCCCTGTGATCGAAAATTATTCCTATATCCTTTTGAACTAATCTCTTGTACAATTCAGCTAATGAGTTATGCCTACACCGATAAACAGGTAACACTAAGATGGTATGAAGCGAAGAACTATACCAGTCTTCCCACTGAAAATATACATGATAATGGGGTTATACTAAAAGATGTTCAGTATAATGTAAGCTTAGACCAATCAGGTGCAAAAAAAGCGAAAATTAAGTTACTACTTAGCCATAAACTATTTCCTGTATTTGTAAACAATTTAATTCCTGCTGCAGTTCTCGTGCTAATATCCTGGTTAAGTTTCTGGATCAAACATGAATCCACAACTGCGCGTGCTAGCATCTGTATCACAACTATTTTATCATCACTTACTCTGGCAATATCAAAAAACAACACATCGGACATTCAGCTTATGCAAGCAATGACCGCCGAAGACTTATACATGTGGGGCTGCTTTTTGTTTGTTTTTTTTACCACTCTAGAGTTTGCAGTAGCTGAATACTTTGGAAAGATCAGAAACTTGCAGATTGCTGGAATAAAGTCCAAGCCTGCCAGATTTGCTATGTCTAGAAGGAAGTTTGTTCGGAAAGTTACATTATTGGCTAGAATACTTTTTCCAACCGTTTTTATAATTTTAAATTTTGTGTTTTTCATTTGTGTTTTTAATTTACGCGAGTAAACTTCAAAAAGTATAAATCAAGTGCCTTTTATTTCTAAATATTTGTGCTGAAAATGTTTTTTGAAATCATTTTTATAGACTACCTTTAAATTGATAAGCTTACTATTAGCATGGGCTGACGGTTTGCTGCACAAAGTATTCAAATTAGACAACATTAATGACTCTCTCATAAATTGATACAAATTGTCAATTTTACCTACCTCTATATCCAATCAAGAATTTCTATGTAGATATCATTTAGTATCATCAATGGCTTTCAAAACATTCCAATCCTTGTAAGAAAATTAAATATTTTTGCTTCAAATTATTTTTTATGTAAAGAGTTTAGCTTCATTTTTTTACAAATGTAGTTGAATATTCTATATTTTAATGCAGGTCAAATCATTGATATTAAAATGTTGCTTGAAGATTATTGTTGACTATATTTGAAGGCACTTTCCTCATATTAAGTAATAAATTTAAATTTTAAATTAGCAGAAAAAATTTATTAGCGTGGTTAGGTGTAACGCATTGTAGCTATTCACATACGAATTTGAATACTTTTTAAATTTTTCATTAGTATTTTATGCAGGGAGACATCTAGATATATTTAGTTATCTAAAAAGAGTTAGCTATAATTTTTTATGATCACTGGTTTGATAAGTGCTTGGTTGACAATAATTTGACTGAAATGAAGTTGATGAAGAGGGGTTAGAAGTTGTGAATGCAGACATATTGGAGAACAATATAAATAATTCTCTCATCTATTAATAGACAGTTCGTTGTTAACCTAATTCCAACTTTTTAAAACTTATATTTTTCTCTGAGTTACTGAACATAATAACAGTATTTAAAAGCTTGCGATTTTGTAAAATGCACAATAAAACTTACATCTTACAAAAGAAATTTCGGAGTCAAGAAATGTGTACATTTTCATAATTCAGTTGCACTTGAAAATAAATGTTAAGTATACATCAGTTGAAAACTCTTTCAAAGCTCCTTAACACTTCATTGGTCTGATTGAACTTACAATAATTATTGAGAAAATTTGTCTACAAGCAAATTCAAGTGGTTATATTTATGTTGTAAACAATTATACTATTTGGAATAAATGTGATTTACAATATGTCATTTAAATGTTCAGAAATAGTTTATGTGACACTTATTTTTATGTCATCTTTTATAATAGTCATTAAAGAGACCTAATAAAAAACTATTTGTTTGCCACCCTTTATTTCAGTTTAAAACTTATTTATCACTGCATATGTTTTCCTAAGCTTCTAAGCTGATTAAATATTTGCTAGTTCTAATTATTTTTATAATAGTATATGATTTATGTCACTGAAATTTATTACATTTTTTGATTTTTCAATATTTATCAATTGTTGAAAACTCAACAACTTTATGTGAGATACAAGCATCACGTTGTTCTAAAGGCCAAAAATCAAACCTGTATTTTAAACTTAATCAGTGGAGAGATTCTAGAATAATGGAAAACCTTTAGCACATAAATGTATATTTCTAAGATTACCCATTCTTAAAAATGTTTTGTAAATTAACTACAATTCTCTGTTTCTATTTAGCGTGACAGCCATATTTGAGTCAACTTTAAAGTATTGAGTATTTTTATCTATACAACATGTGTCTTGTGCAAAGCAAACAATGAGTAAACATTCAATAACCGAGTCAATTTAGAACATTCTAACAAAATATATTTGTTTATTAATCCACGATTGCAACTGTGAGCTTAACTCAACTTTCATTTAATTATTTATGAATTACGGAGGTCAAATTTCTGAAAAGCCATGGTTTTCGAGCATCATTATCTATTCTTTCTACAAAAAAATCATATTCAAAAATTTTGTTTCATCTATATTAAAAGCATCAGCTTGTTGCGTTCATTATATACGGTATTGCTCATTAAAAGAGTTGGTTTGCATTTCACAATTTAGATCAAATGCAACTTATTTCTTTCAAAGATTTGACATCGTTTAAGAATCTTTGTAATTCCAAGTAGTTTATAGACAACAGATTTGGCGCTAAACTACCATTGTTATTCAGTGTCATTTAAAATATATAATATTTAGAACAGATTTTATTAAAAATTTTAAGTTGCATCATGTGAAGTACGTAATGCAAGAAAACATGCCTAATTATATTAGAAGTATTTTTAAATAATTTTTTTAAAAATCAACAGTGTTATGTATTTTAGGAATCTATTAGTCAAAATATACCTACGGCTCATGTACTGCCGAATTGTATTCTATATTTGTACCGGTTACTGCATATATATACATATATATGTATACATACTATAAGTTGTATATGCTGTATAAATCCACTATGTATAAACATACAGTAAGGTACATTCCCTTAGAAAAATGAGACGTTACTTATGAGTACCACCTTTATATTAGACCCTATTTGACATATTGCTTTTCATTTTTTTTATTAACTTATATTCAAATGTAAAACTTACTGCACATAAATGTCCACTGTTGACTTATATAAACGCCTTCAAGTATTTTTGCATGCTTGAGAAAACCATTTTCGATATTTTGGAAGTAATTTGTTTGATGTCAGTGGTTGCCGTTATTTAAAGTTCCAGAATGGTGTGTTGATTCCTGGAGAAAACATTTTCCTTCAGTGTATGCTATGAGGTTGAAGATTCTACTACGATGCGGGAAATCCTCACCAGGAAACCATAAACTTCTTACACTTCCATCATATATTTGGCATTATTGTGAAAACTTAAAATTATCATGATCTGACAACATTATTGGTTTTATATTATGTTGTGCAAAAGTCATTACTACTGACTTATTCTGATTTAGGTTGAGATTATTTTCTTTTTATTGACTAAAGTTGGATAAGTCAATTTAACCATCAATGATAAGTGTAAAGGCAATCTATTTACCATGTGGTTTTGAAGGACAGTGTTAAAAGGACTGCTATAATCCAAAAATGTCGCACTTACCAAGTTGTTTCCTGTTAATTTAGTGGTGAAGTCACATTATCAACTAGAAAAATTCCAAAATTCTTGCTTTTCACAGAGAGTGCATCTAGTTATCGAATGCTTTCTAGAAGCCTATAAATTACAGCTTCAATTACCTTAAGACCTTACTTTTGGCATAAAAATATGGCGTTTCTCAATAATATATGCGTTGTATTTATATGAATAATTCTATTTAGAAAGAGAAACTTTTAAGCCTACGCCGACTAATCTAGTTTTATTCTTTTTCATTTGTAACAAATATATATATATATATATTGGGCAGATCATTCATGATGTAAAATGATCTGAAATTTACTTCAAATGCATATTCACTAAATTTAAGAATATTCTCTCAATTTATATTTGTTTTGCACTATAAATTTCAATGATGAATTTCTGATAAACATTGGTGAGATAGCGTGAGTGATCTTTCATATTACTTCCTACTAATATATATAATCTTATTTATAATTAATGAAGTATACAATGGATTAAATATATCTGCAGCCTGTCCATTTCCACTTTGTCTAGCTGCGGTTTATTGAAATTTAATGCATTAGTAAACTTCTCACTCTTTTTTTCTGCTCATTTACTTGTGCATTAAGAAATAGACTTTGGCCCTTTCACCAGATACTGATTATCTTCATTTCATTTATGCAAACATTTACGTGCTTACAACATGTAAAAGAAAAAATAAGCAAACAAAAATCTTAAAAGCATCTTTTAAAAATAAGTTTAATAATATTCTGTTAGAAATTTCGCGGTGCAATTAATTATTGAGCTTTTAAGGAAATTTATATTGGTTGCTTGTCAACTACGCATTAATAACTTTTATAGATACATTGTAAACATATTTATTACTTGCATATTATTTACTATGTATTCGAAATCTGTTTACATGTAACGATATTACAGAAATCTTCAACCCTAATCGTTCTTTTGGAAATTAGGCTCAAATCCTTCTACTATGTTGTATATATGTATATATATAAATGTTGTATATATAAATATATACATATCAGTGGCGTTTCCAGCTTCCTTTTACAAGGGTAGGAATGTTTACATATGTAGCAAAGTAATGGTGTTATCATAAACCAAAACATTTCTATAGGGTGTCTACACTCAATGCTGAATTTTTTGTCTGTCTGTGTTCCCAAATTTTTCCCTCACAACACACCAACTATTATGATTAATATTTACCTATTACCTAAACGAAGAAAACGCGTGAGCAGTGAAATTTAGCCGGTGTAATTAATGACAAACATGCCTCAGCATACGAATTGCAACCAGTGATGCCAATCAACCAAAAATTAAAATTTTTGAAAATGCTTGTTTGATCAAATTAGTTAAGGAACCCAAATTTTATCAAAATAAATCACAACTTGATGTAGCCTATCTTTCGGACAAAAATGCGTACCAATTCAGTACTGATTCGCTACTTGGAAATGCGAAGATCTATTTTATCTTAGTTTTTTGCTAGAACTAATAGGTACACATGCTCAACTAAGCCAAGACACACTGATCTCAGAGGCAGTGATGAATCCTTCTGTAACACTGAACAAATACCACATGAAGTTGAAGCAGCAGACAGCAATGTTTTTTTAATGATAGCAAACTTGAGACTAGCGGCGTAGCCAGAAAAAAACTTTCAACAAAATTTACTATATTTTCAACTTGGATATCCGAATTTTGAAAATTTAGGGGAAATTGCCCCTTTCGCTATGCTTATGCTTGATACAACGATCTGATGCACCGAGAGGTACCTCATGTTCATAACAGACAAATATATAGGGTGTCCAGGAAATATATACCCATTTTTAGAATAGCACAAAACATTTAGCAATTGATACAAATAACTTTTGAATGAATTTTGCGATTTTCAGAACTCTTTTGAATGGTTGTATTTTGTTTCACTAATTTGTAAGCAATACTTCTACCAAAATGGCGTCTCAAGCAAAATGTGATCAAATTGTTGCTCTAAAATATTATTATTATTATTATTATTGCATCATAAAACAGCTCCATGTGTCGCATAAGACTAATGTCTGGAAACGTTATAATGATACTAATGCAACTTCCAGCAAGAAAATCCAAATCGCCCACGAACTGTTCTAACCAAAAAAGTGGTGAAAGCCATTCAGAAGCGAGTAAACGGAATCCTCAAATGAGTATGAGAAAAACTGCTAATGAGTTCGGGATTTCAAAATCTTCTATGCATATAGTGTTTAAGATGATTTAGGGCTTAAAGCATACAAAAAGCAAGTCAAGCAGCTATTATCAGAGGCATCAAAGAAAAAACGAATTGATAAGGAGAAATTGATGTTGGAGGAACTCATGGGGGCCACAGACAAAGTTTTCATCTGGCCCAACGAAAGGATATTGGCTGTTGAGGCAGTTCTAAATAAGCAGAATGATCGACTGTATCCCTGTGATACTACAGACTTGCCAGAAGGAAGTCAAGGTCATTTTCGCAAAGTTAAATCTTTTGGGGTTATGGTTTGGGCCGCAGTTGCCTCCAATGAGTCAAGCCTCCTTTGGTCTTCATTCCTGAAGGAGTTAAGTTGAATGGCCAAGTTCACATGGAAATTTTGGAAACTCAAGTGTTGCCCTGGGTTTCGGAACAGTTTGGAAACAATGTTCACCCAAGACGGGGCACCCTCCCACAGATCAAATGTGACACAATGGTGCAAGTATCATTTCAGTGATTTCTGGGACAAACATCGTTGGCCTTCATCAAGCCCAGATATCGATCCAATGGACTTTGCTATTTGATCCATCCTTGAAATTGATTTCTCCACTAAATCCTATCTAAATGTTGCAGCTCTGAAAGATGCCCGTCAGACTTCTTGGACTGCTTTGGATGACAAAGTACATGAATTTTTGGAGTGAATGTGTTAAATGTGGGAAAAGTTCACCAGAACTTCTGCCTGTTTGCGTAGGGTACTACAAGGCACAATGAATGAAATATCAAACCTAAGCACAGAATAAAATAATGAGGACCCCAGTCGAAAAAATTTTGAAATCTTTAAAGTTTCTTGACCATTTCTTTTAAAGAAATTGGAAAGGTTTTCAAAGATTCTTTAAAGAAACAT
>CABFPE010000044.1:114357-126283 GCA_900660155.1 Hofstenia miamia
CAAACTGAGAATCAGCTTTGCATACGATAAATGGCATATAGTCAGAATTTTTTGTATTTAATTTGCAAGGGTACAAAATTAGCACTATATATATATATATATATATATATATATATATATATATATATATATATATATATATATAATAGTTGAAATCTTTTTAAGTTTGATGCTAAGCTAAATAAGATATTGGTATGCATACAATTTTAACTTTGAATTAGTTATATCAATGGGAATAATATAGTCCAAAGTCAATTTTTCACAAGTCGCAAAATTTCATGACTCCAGCTTGATGTAACAATAATAAACATTTAATTGAAAGGACACCTAAACAAAGACATTGCAAGGTTGAAACTGCAAGAAAAAGCCATTAAGCTGCTGCCAAAAAAATCAATTTTTTTTATTCAAAAATGGTTTCTAAAAAATTCCATACACCGCCACAACACTAGTTTCCTATTTATAGGACAGTCTCATACGACAAAGGAATTGCAAAAATGTTTGTATTTGTTGTATATTTTTAATGCTTATATTCATCAGTTTTAAATAAGTATTGTGTACTTGTAAATCTTCAACCATTTAAGTACTCAGGTACTAATGGATTAAGGAATATTATTTTAATGCAAGTATAATGCTCTTGAATGAAATGCAAAGCACTTTTATGTCTTGGCCAAGCTAGAGACGGTAACAAAGAATTTTGCATATTGATGTGCATGTGTGTATATGTTTCTGATAATTGTTATAAACCTTTTGCAATTGATAAAAAAATACAGATTGAAATTAACTTTGTTGGTATTGCTCTTCTTATTTGAAAGTGACTGTTATGCAGTCACTATGAGGAGGACATGTAGAATGCTTCTTCAAAGTTGAATTTTTCAATTAAGAATAAATGTTGAGTAAAGAATTTAATACTACTATACCAAAATTTATTTTAAAGATCTATTTTGAAAACTGTGACAGTTTCTGTGGGATTGTGTCACGTTCTGAATCACTCAATTTGCTCATCGTTGAAATGCTTCCTATTAGAAATCATTTTAATATCCAAATAGTGTTTATGAATTGAGCAATGATAACAAGCTCTTTATAAATCAAGAAATTTAATACATTTTCTAATAAAAACACCCAAAATATAACTAACGCACATAAATTTAGTAGTAAATGTATCACAAATCCGGGCCTTTCGAGGTTTCAATCCAAAAATCAATGCACATCAAAACAAAATTGGATTTGCGAGCTCGTCATTGACTTTGTATGATGTTGTTAATAAGCGATAAAGTGATTATTTTATCATAGAATTGATAATGGTCTCAGTTAATACTATGAGTTCTTGAGTAATGTAGAGAATTGCAAAAGATATTAGGCCCATTTACTAAACTGGTTATGTCCAATATTAAGGTAGAGTATTGCTTAAACAGTAATAAAGTGATAAAATGTACATTAGAGTGAAGAGAATATCAGACATTTCAACTCATTTCCTAAAAGCCATAATTTAAGAAACCAATTAATTATGTGTGTGAAATTTTTTTGAATTTATTGCAAGGTTAAGCGTACACTAAATACCTCCTACAAAATCGATTTAATTTAGACATTATCAATTAGTTTTAAATTTTATTTTCATAGAAATTCATATTCATTTTCAAATTTTCAAAAATTATGTTGAACTTTAACTCATTTGAAACTTAATAAATGCGTATTTGCCAAGCACGAAGCTAAGACCTTCACCTTCTAATTATGAAACCTTCCAATTCTTATTTGTACAATTACATGTAAGTAGTGATTTGCGAGGTTCTTCTTGCAGAAACAGTGTGTTGAAACCGTTATTGAAGGTTATCAATAAAGCACTTAAAAGTATCAAGAACATATTACAAAATTCTATTAGACGTGAAAATCGCAAATTATTTAGTATGGTTGTAAGGTCAAAAACGTCAAAAATATATTGTTATGTCCAAACTTCATTTTTAGATTAAAGGTTATTTAATTCGTAAATTTTTTATTTTTTGAAAATCCTTATCAAAATTTGAAACTAGAAGGCGTAATGTCATTCCTGATTAAATTTTTTCACTTCTCCACAAACTTTTAGCAAAGGATCGTTGTTCTTGTGTTGAAAACAAGTACGGGTTGTTGAGTAATCATAATTGTAAAATTTATACCATAGCCATGATTTACCTGAGATATACAGTTGCTTAAGGTAAATTTTAATTTTTCAATGTTTTTACTTCTTTAGGCAATGAATTCCAAGTTCGGAGAGCGGTATTAATGAATGATTCTTTCATAATTTTTTTTCTATATCTAATACATGTAAAATGTTATGATCTGCAGTACTGCTTATGAATAAAACCAGGCATAGAAATCATATTAAAAGGTGGTAAGTTCTTTATGAATTTAAAAAGGGTCAACATAGTATTTAAAATGACAAGCTGTCTTGGGAAAAGCATAGATTTTGAAATGTAGTCCTTAGTTCTAGAAGAATTTTTCTTTGAAGCATTTAGTGCCCATCTTAATTGGATATCAAGCTTCCTAAAAACACAATTTTTTATGTCAGTAAGTAATATATTTGCATAATTATGTTGACTCATTATAAATGCATGAAAAATTGAATTATCGCACAGGGCGGGGGGGGGTAATTGCCTTACTATCATTGACATATTTCTTATAGTTAATTTTCTAACTGTAGCATTAATGTGAGATTCAAAATATCGTTTGGAGTCAAAAAGTACTCCTAAGTACTTAAAATTATTAACCGTCGGAACCTTAGCATGATTAAGATTAAGAGTTAAATCTGAAACGTCGTAGTTATATTTAAAATACAAAATTCAGTTTTACCTTCATTTATGATCAACCTATGCTTTCTGAAATATGTGCAAATCTACAACAATATATACTCATTTTAAGTCGTTTTAACTTTATCATTACTGTAGGTTAAAATAAGGTGAAAATTTCTTAGGTTTTTTTATCAATTTCTGTGGTCAAAAAACTAAATTTTTTGTCAAATAAATAATCGCATTAGTTATCAACTTTATTGCTCATGTAGGTGAGCATGTTGTTCAATTATTGATTGCTACAAATTTTATATTTTCATTCAAATACTACAGTTTTTGCTAGTTAGAAGTTTTCTCAAAGATATAGACAATAATATCTTTTCTCAATTTGAGATACTTTGAATTATGTTGTTAGTGTATATTTGGACTTTCATTTATCAAAGCAATATATTTTAAATTTTAATACATTTAATCCCAAACGACTCTAGCATTAACTTTTATACTCAGTACCGAGTAGTACAGTCATTTAGAAAAATCAATTTCATCTTTCTTCTTAGTCAGTATTCTTTACTGGTTAGTACAGTTTTTCCCTATTCCTTAACTGTTTAGCTATATTAGAAGAATTTTAAGCATAGTGATTTACAATTGAAAAAATTTTTTCAACACAGAAATAGCATCTCCTGAACCATTCACACTAAAACGACACGTCCCTTCAATACCAGAAAAACTCCCACGAACAAATTTAGTGTACATTGTTAAAAAGTTTTGTTGGAATACATAGTCCATAATTAAATTATGTGTTAGAAAAGAAATCCTATCTTTATAAAATATCGGAGAGGCTATATTGTGTCACTCAATTCAATAATGTCCATATTTCACAACAGCTGGACAAATATCTATTATTGACAAATCATTTAAATTTTAAGTAAAAAATTGACAAGCATTGGTCATTACTACAAATTATTGAAATTCCAAATTGTACTACATAAAAACCAATTTAATGTGTGGCATTAAACATGCATTTTGGGTATAGCAGTTAAATGTATTGGAGAACTTCACAGTGTGTGTCAATGTTGTCTTTGCTAAATGATAATAAATAAAGTGCTTTCTGTTATTTCAGCTTAATGGACCCAAATTTTTTTCTATTGTTGAATTAATTCTTTTATTGTGTAAGATAGAGCCAAAATTCTACCATATTTAAAAGCTAGTTTGTAAATAGGAATTCACATTATATTTTTAAATGGGTAGTGTTTAATTCAAAATTTGGAATTTTCTTATATTTTTTTCATCAAAGCTATTTAATGACAAATTATTAGCATAATTCTGATTAATTCGTTACAGACATGATATGATATTTTTTAAAATATAGACTATTGGAGGCTAATGAAAAACTTCGCTATTTTAAAGAAATTTCGCTGAAACAGTTTGCTTTGAATTAAAAGAATAGTGAAGATTGATTATCTTAAAAGTGTTGAAAATTATTTAATTAATGAACCTTTTCAAATTTAGCAATTACTAAACCATGGAAAGAAATAAATAGAATTATGCTAATGGATATTCTGTTTTCCAAAGTAAACTAACCTCTACAAAAGTGTTGAGTGTGGGCAAGTATGTTGCATGAACCGCACTTTAATTATAATAATGTAATTATTTTGATTGGATAACTCTCTGAAAAAATCCATACAACATTCTTAGCGAAAGTAGTTCCCCAATAGGTAACGAATAAAACCAATAATCGATATTTATTCCAAAAGAATTGTCATAAAACAAATGCTAAAATTAATATTTCACTATGATTAATGTTTGATTATTATGAATACAAAGCATTCAAAATTGCCGAATTTTTAAAAATAATTTCGTGGACTTTCGAATTCCTTTGAACAATTAATTCAAGGAAAAACTAAATTAAACAAATCAAAAAAAATCAATTTATACCTTCCGCTTTTAAATTAATTCAATTCATAGTTTTTTAGAAAAATTCTTCGAAATTGTCGTTTTTCAATGAGCTTGAGAAAAATATTTGATTTTTTGCTGTTTCGACTTCAACTATTATTCTTCAATTTCCAATGATGATATTTTGCCAGTTTGAACTGCTTCAAATTTGGTCCTACGCGTTTCTAAGTTTTATCTTTCATGATAAATAGTAATTTCATTCACTTTTTTTAGATTTCGAGAATGTTGAATTTTATTGACTTAAATTCTTCACTTTTTAGGGCATATAGAATTTTCTGACATCTATGTAAACTTTATGAATACATTAAAACTTTCAAACTAACTTGAGTAATTTAGCATTTTAAGGATGTAGGAGCCAAATTTCGCCCTTACCTATCTACCATTGAATATTGAACGCTAGCTTGTTTTAATCACATATCAGTTAAAAGTAAAAATATGCATCTCATAACTCATTGTGACAAGTAAATAGTTCCCATCTACTTAGTGAAAAGTAGAGTTGGATACGAGTACAGATTCTTTTGATTATGTTTGATTAGTAGTTATACAATAATTAAAGTAACTGAACAGTTTTATCTCATCAATATCAAAGTAACTATTTCAGTTTTTGTACTTTGTCAGGAATACGCTGAGCAGCGAAAATGTATTTTCTTCTCAATGCGCAACACACCAAATGAATTGAAAATTTTAACTAAACGTTTGCTTTCTCCTGCTAGGAAATATCAACGCTTCGATTTTTTTTAAGCAAGGTATTTACAAATTTTACGTGATACTGGCAATCAGAGCAAAATTTGCAAGAAAAAAATTTAGTGTTTGACTAACAGTATAACTAACCCTTATTAAGAAAAGTGCAAAAAGTGGAAACCAAATTTCCTGGAGTTAACTTTCTACTTAGAGTAATGCCATATTCAATAATTCCCGTTGTTCTTTAAATAGCCTTATAAATTTAATTAAGACCATCGGCTCTGTTTATGACAATTTTCAATTGATTCCACTAAAAATTCACATTTTTCCCATTATAGAAATTTATTTCAAAAAAAATTGTCATCCAAATATATTTGATTAACAAATATTCGATAAATTCGCCTATGCATATGAGAAGAGAAACTTCTGAAGATTATTTAGTGTGAACCAAATGCCAAGTGTGCTCAAAGACTTATGTCAGTTCAAAAACTGCGATGGAAAATTGTCAGTTAAAGCTATCAATTGGAATTTCCACTCAGTAGCAGAAAGAATGCAATTCAGTTCTGATTTCTATTTCTGCTTTCCTTAACTAATTATGCGTTTAATTCGAAATGAATTAGTACGAAAGAGTGGAAAGGAAAGTATTTAATAGAATTGAAGGCAGATAACTCCTACTCTTGAATTATTATAAAACATATTATATTGAGAAGACACAGTGTATGCACACATGCCTTAATGTGTATATCTCAATAATGAATATCAGAAAGAAATGCTTTAATTAATAAACCCCAACATATTTGAAAACAATCAATCAATTGGTGAATTCACTCTATTTCGAGAGTAATTGATGACTTCTCACCTTCCAAAAAATTTTGTTAATCTTCTTAAGTGAGCATTAGATTTCATCACTATTTGAGCATTTCGCAGGTTTAAGTTTCTCAAATGTAAATCTATTACTAAAAGCAAATTTTTTCAACTTTCAATATACTTAGCCATATCGCTGGTGCCCTAAGGTTGCCATATGTAGTACTTACATGCGTAAATCTTCAAATGGGTGAAAAACTTTTAAAATTCTCGTGCGCATTTCCAAATTATTATACATTTTTTGAAACATCAAATTTTTATACTTCAATTAATCAACAATACTCATTGTTTTGTGCATTTCATTGATGATTATCTATGAACACACATATCTATTAAGTTAAAATAAGGCGGACTTTATAGTCTCTACACGTATTTAGTGAAAAATTTTACCTCTAATTTCACAATTAAATTATTTATGTTGACTTAATGTTTACCTAAAGCATTGGTGACATTCTCAATTATTATTCATTTACAAAAATTCTTAAAAATTATTTATTGTAATAATGCCAAAAGAAATTGTAGTATTTTGTATTGTAGGTGGTTCTTAATTTAAACAGAGAATAATAAGCAATCAATACTGTTACTTGTTCCTCACTGCACATTTCTATCTCACCTCATATAAAGGTTTTTTAAATTCTCACCGCCTATAGAAAAAGTCAAACACAAAACCTTACACCCTTTCGGCTTGATTTGATCTCAAAGTTTTTTGCTGTGTACATATAATAAAATGATAAGATTTCTCAACAATTAATTTCTATCTATCTGTATACGAGTTAGCTGGCTAGTTCCTCCTGCCAATGGCGTAATTTAAGGAATTCTGATTGCTTCTTTTTTTACTTGACTACTTCACGTTCTGTTGTAACATAATCTTAGTAATATATGCAACTAGACATTTGCACCTGATTTATATCATATTTGTTTTGTAAACAGCTTATCTTTCTTGCAAAAGTTTAGTAGTGATGCTTCTACAGACGTAGTCCTCTAAGGGCAATCATTAATGCCATAAATGCGTCAACGTCATTCTGATGAGCCTCTTCTTTTTCAATTTCTGTATCAGGATAAAAGTGACAAAATGTGTCCCAGAGAGACATTCTGAGCGTTACTAAACGATAAAAACAGATATACTGCAGGACTTCTTCTGCATTAGGTCAACAGGGTTCAACTAACCTGCGCTTATCATTGTAATGATTTCCACTCTTTGACTAACGTTGTAATAACGATCCTCCTTTTCCCAGCAATCCAGCCAGACTATCTCATTACATCCGCAGAGGAGTACTTTCATTATTATGAACAGTATTGTCAACTGTAAGCTTGAAACTTATACTGCGTTGAGGATAAATTCACATACTGAGTCTTTGGGATCACACTTTAGCGCAAATCGTTCTCTCATAGAATATGGGGTGAACATCACAAAAAATAGGGAAATAAATCATGCTTCGAGGAGTCACTCAGTAACCAACTTAACTGGTACTACTGCTCAACTTTAGTGATATAAGTGGAAATATTTTCTTTCTCCCAACAGCATTGTTTACTGATGATGGACGTGTAGAACACTATAATGATGTTTCAAGTTACAGATTAATAAATAATTGATAAATTCATCACCTGTTAGAAAGGTAGGAAGATCCGCTGAATACTTCAAATAAAAAGCAATTTTTGTAACGCACTTAAAAATATTATAGATATATCGCCCAATCAAGTACAATAGATTAATAATAACAATTTGAAATAGGTAAATTATTTGAATAGTGTTCTAAGACATACAAAATACATGCATCAATTATGTAATGGTTCAACTCAGGGGATGGAGTTCAACTAAAAATGGAAAGTGGTCTAATAATGAAAAAAGTGCGCTTTCAATATATGACAATTTGGATACTTAAAATTGTATGATTATCAAAAGTTTTGGGTGAAATCTTGTTCTAATAGAAATTACGAAATAACACAGACCCAGCCCATTCTCAATAGGAATCCCCGCTTGCTTGCATATATATTCTTTCCAATGGAAAACTTCAGTGGTATATTTCAAAAAATTTTCAAAAATTGTTAGATGAGAAGAGAAGCTTAAGTTATTTTTTGAGATAACTTATCAACAACGTTCTCAAATGTAAACACAGCTGTTTAAACATTGATTAAAAGATTGTATTTTTAATTTCCAGTTAGTAGAGTAATATTAATCTATTTTTATCAAGTTAAATTCCTTGAATATCTACATGAAATGCTTTGGAAATTTCTCAAATGAAATAGGTGGGCTTTTTCAATTTTCTTTAACTTCAAAAAACTTTATTTCCAAATATGCACTACCTGTAAAATTTTTTGGAAACTGCTTACAGATTTCTTAATCAAAACCACATTTATGACTCCCGCTTTAGTAGAGAATTTTGCCAAGGCCTTCTGTAAATACTGCTTGGCTATTTGCAATGAAAATTATTGAAATGAGGTAAATAAAACTAATTTGATGCAAGAAGTTGATATAAGAATTCAATGCAAAGAATTTTATACACCTTTGCAATTATTGAACCACTTTGCTATATTTGATATTGTGTAAAAATAATTCTAAAAAATAAGGCCACTCAAAATAAAATAAAAATGCTACTTTTTAGTTGTTTTGAAGTAACAGCAAAGATGGATGAAATTTGTTCTGTTCTTTATATTGACTACCTGAACAAAATTTTCTAACAAATTTCTGCATTAACTGTATTTACTTCTGCATTACTATTTTTAGTATTGCAAGTCGCCAATGTAGGTCTTGGTTTGAATTAACAATAATTCAAGATTTAGTAGTGTTTTTTAGGGAAAAGGCATTATTATATTTTTACCTTAAGACGCCGAAGTCTAAGTTCATGTATAAAATTATAATATGAACTGATTTTTTCAGGAATAATCTGTGTTTATGATTAAATGTGAAACGTTGTCAAAAGAAATTAAATATTTTCAATGACTGAAAGATTAAGTAAAGTTCGTATCATAGTGTTTTATATATTAGATCTTCACAAACACTGAATTTATATTAATAATTTTTTGTGAAATAGATTGTCGTATAGATCATCCGTGCTCTCAGCTAAATCATATTTTTAATAAATCTGTATTTTTATTATCAAAATTTTATGGTAAAAGAAATTGTTCTCTCATGATTAGCATGGGCTTGGTCAGTTCATCATATATATAAATGCAAGGATATTTTTTTAAAGAAGTTTATTTTATTAACCCGGTAGCAGAGATGGAACCGACTAGCGGCAGGTTGTGGCCGGAAAATTCACCGGCCGATTTAAAATTTCAAGAAAGGCCGATAAAATTACCGAACAAAATTAAAAAATATCCTTCTTGTTTTATTTTATAAGTAAGGAAGATTTTGTTCAGTTTGGAAGAAAATCGTATGAAAATCTAAAGGTTCATAAAATTTTATTATTTCTGTAGGCTAATGGATTGCAATTAGAATCTCTCATTAATTTTGATTACATACTCCTACTAGAGGAGTAATTATGGTTGGTTTAGCGGAAAAAAATTAAATATATTCATTTGTTTACTTACCTCTTTATTATCCAATGTTAAGTAAGGTTAAATGCGGCAGCAGTTTGAACCATAATGATTGATAATGCTATTCTTAGTTTTGTATATTTTAGCTATGATACAAAATATACTTACTAAACAAACTGAAATGTTCACAATTTAAATTCATTGAAAAACCAAAAACTGAATAAAATTATGCATATAGAATTGATATATATATAAATTATATATAAAGTATATATAAAATATAAAATTGTGTTTTGCTAAAAATATAGTTATAATAGTTTGAAAAGTGCGTTATGCAATATCAGATCTTTCAACAACAATGCGTAAGTTTCTAGAGTAAAACAGATTATATGTATATATATATATATATATATATATATGTGTGTAAGAAATACGTGGCTTTTGGAGAAATATCGTCAAAAACTTATGTTAATCGAGATCCGATAAAAGCAACTTACCAACTCAACAGCTTACTTTCAAATCATACAACGCAACAAGCAGACTAGCTCGGTTTGTTTGGGATTCCTATCACAAAGAGGCGTCAGGTTGAACTAATTGACTTACTCCAACAACAAGTTTTCCATTGTTGAGTACTAAGAGAAGACCATTCGATCACGCAAGGTTACAATAACGTAATAAAAAATTGATGGCTCCCCTGATTCAATTGGACAATCTGATATCCCATCTTATGTTACATTATTTATATCGGAAAACAGAAAAATAACTTTTGCAAAGTCTGGCTACCTTATATTATTGAAGAATGGAAAAGTTATTTAGGCGATGGATTCATTACATTCCCAAAAGAATTAGATATCGTACTTCTTCATAAAATTTTAAACGACATGGATCCTTGTAATTTTCTAAATTTACAATGAAACACTAAAAAATACTAAAAAAACTTAAATTCTTAAACATCTCAATAACATTTTAATAAAAACAGAAATGGAAACAAATACTGTATAAGAATATCAATACTCAACTGTCTAAACTGGCTTTCATTTCGCCCAAGACATAAAAATTAATATTCGTACTGTCTTGCCAGAAGAATAAACACAATTACAACAAGTATGAAACGAGTAAAATATAGACTAAAAGAATTATGAGAATTTGTGAAGTTATGCATTATCCAAAATACATGAAAGAAAAGGGAAGTAAGAAATCAATAACTCAAATGCCAATAAAAAATTTCAAAATGAAAAAAACATACATTACATCAACTTACAATCGGATATAGAACAATGACTTTAAATCCACAGATTATACAATAAGCAAATACAAAGACAAATACAAGAAAATTGATGAACTAATAGAAAATACGCAAATAAACTAATTTATGGAAAGAATTATTTCTACAGAAAAGAATAGAAGTAAAAACGAATTTGGCAACAACAAAGTTATGAAATGTTAATGCAGCATATGTATTGAAAATTTAGAATCAAAAGAAAATATTACAGTTAATAATAAAATTATATATATATATAAAAAACTATTTAACTGTAATGCAATAATTATAATAAATTTCTTAAAATGTTCAGGTTGCCAAGAAAAATAAATAGGAGGAACAACAAGTTTGAAAAAAGAATTCCAATACATAGATGGCAAATATAAAATCTTACACAACCATCATCAATACCCATGCATAAACATATTGCATATTTCACTCAAAATAAACATATTAAATGCTTATGGAAAGTAAGTTCATGAGTGGAAGAGATAACATGCTTCAAAGAAGACATCAAAAAACTTTCTAATTCACCCATATAGACCCGACCCACCTCAAAATGCAACTCATTGCAACTATATTATTTGAAAGTTATTCGTCATATATTATATGGACAAAGTTGCTAAGAAATTTTCCCTCAAAACATAATTTTTATTAGATGTCCAATTTTGATCAATTGTCGTATTAAACAGAAAATTGTGAAAATGTGTACTCTGATATTTCCATTTAATTGTTTTCATGGGAAAATATGTTCATTACTAAACAGAATTTGTGAATAAATTCTATTTTTGATTTTATGTTGATAGAATGTGTGAGTCAAGTAAAAACAATATTTTTTCGTAAAATATATGCTGATCCTACTAAAAAATTATATGAACATTATTGCTAATGTTGTTTATTAGGAACTATTACATACATGTGGCGATGTCTATAA
>CABFPE010000044.1:126304-144957 GCA_900660155.1 Hofstenia miamia
AATTGTTTTCATGGGAAAATATGTTCATTACTAAACAGAATTTGTGAATAAATTCTATTTTTGATTTTATGTTGATAGAATGTGTGAGTCAAGTAAAAACAATATTTTTTCGTAAAATATATGCTGATCCTACTAAAAAATTATATGAACATTATTGCTAATGTTGTTTATTAGGAACTATTACATACATGTGGCGATGTCTATAATTATAGTTTGGTTTATTAGTTCTATAAAAAACCACACTCAGTACCATGATCCAATTCTGGTGCAATGGGTCTATATGGGTTAAACAGTTTAATGTGAAATTGAATTGCTTAATTAATTAATAAATGTAAAATTTTAAATTAGCACGGCGGTAAAATTTGTAAATTTTACTTATCCTACTGACGAGCAACGTATAGTTGTGTAGCTAGTATTTTTCACCTACAATATATACTGTCCATCTTGAACTATATTGTATATACAAAAAATGTTTTACTATCCGTACCCACACCCACAGGTACCCGCAACTTTTACCCGTACTCGAGAATCCAGTTCTTTTAGTTCTATTAAACAGTGTGAAGTTTTCAGCATTATTTCTAACACAACGCACATTCGGGATATTTTTTTAAATTTTTGTTTTTGAAAAAATCATTTTTAACTCTAAGCTGCCAATTGCATCCATTGAAATAAAATCGAATTTGCCCGCATTTTCGCACAATTTTTCGTAACATATAAGGAAATTTGGAAATAATCGAAAATTAATGCCTCTATGAGTAAGTGTGCTTGCCAGTTATGGTGAAATTTGTGTTAAGGATTATTCCTGTGTTTGAATTACATAAAAATATTAACATTTGCAATGGAAACTTCCATTTTCGCAAAAGCTTTCGTATTCCTCTCATATCTAGTGTTCAAATGATAGATAGCCTAAAATCCTTAGCAGAGGCAACTAACTTCAACTATTTTGTTTTCTGTTTCAAAAAAAATGAATAAAGATTATCACAAATTGAAAAAACGCTTGTTGTTTATGGTTAAAATACACATTGTATGGAATGAAATGCACACATGTACCAGCCCATTCCAGATAATAATACTGCGCATCCCCTCGTACCAGCGAGTAGTACACGTAAGCACACATCACTAATATATATATATATATATATATATATACATCCTTGCATAGATTAAATTTCAACGCAAATCAAAATTACCTATCAGCCGGTGGTAGCTATTCCCGAACAACCACCGGTCCCGGCATTAAAATTGCCGGCTGGTTCCAACTTCTTGGGGCAAAAGATTAGAGGAAACGATAAATACACATTTTCTTGCAGGATACAGAATTGATGAATATACTGTTTTTGAAATGGCCTTAGACAAACGATATCTGTGATCAGAGTTGGCCATAATGCGTTACCACAATATAATAAAATATCTTACTAACGCGTAGTATATCACACTACAGTTGGGAGGTAGTAATTAGTAGCACATTGCCATGAGAAAAATCGTTCATTACTTATGCACTCCTTAGATCTCTGACATTAATATATCAATATCCTTGCTTAGGTACGGCAGAATATTTCTTGGGATCGACATAATGCTTTTAATGATTTGTTATTCTTATATCTTTCTTGCTTGTCTGTAAAAATATAGGATTTGTTTTCTCAGTACAAATATTGTTTACTTTTCTAAAGTTCATTAATTGTTCATATTTGAGTAATAGTAATATGTAAAGAAGCGATAGCGAGTAATGTAAATTCTTTACTTTTTGTGAATGTAATGAGTTACTAGTAATATATTACTATTTTAAAGTAACATACCTAAATATTGTCTGTGTCTGTTGTTTGGGCGAAATCTGTTTTTAATACAATGTCTTTGAAAATATTGCGAGGTATAAATTAAGGCATAAAATCAAAATATAATTTCATTGGTAGTGGAATTTATATATGTAATTTTAGAATGATTAATTTTAATTTATTTTATTGGCTGGGCTAGTTCTATTATTATTAAAGTTTTCTATTTAGTAAATGATCAAGTAACGGAAAACCTAAATCCGTATAATCTATTGTCCAATATTTAATTTTGAATTTCGTAGAAATTCCTTACCTAATGATGCCCCTTGAATGCTACAAAAAAGAAATATCTCTGTTGGACTGCAATAAGTTTTTAGCTATTGCCTCCTTAGTTCTTTTTAAAACGCAGCCGGCTGAGCGACATCTATAGAAATGAATTAGACTGTATGATATTCCAAATAGAAACCTTATAAGGTCTATATCCCTGTAATATATATATATATATATATATATATTAAGCTGGTGTAAACATTTTTTCCTCTTCGCTGTGGGTATTTAAAATTTTATTTTGATCTAATTAGCAATTGTGTGTAATATTTAATGATTTAAAGGTTCCAATTTTAAGTTGAACATTTGACTGGTAAGATGTCATAGAGCATATTGCATACTTCTGTCCATTTTTCTAATATTTTCATTTTAAGATCAAAGAAGAATCATTTGACATTGCGACTGACCCTAAATAGACTGCAACAAAATGACTGTATTATTCTAGAAAAATAATAAATAAACTAGATTATTATATTATTTGAGAGTAAACATGTTTGATATTTTTTAGTCTGGACAGCGTGGTCCCTAGACTACATTCGGAAATAGTTCAACGAGATAAGTATATTTATTACTACGAGTGAAATTCTTATCATACAGTCTTATAAAAAAATTTGCAAACATATATACAAGTAAAAAAAACAATAACGTGTTAAATTTGGCTTTGATGATTAACTGGTGACATTCTTCCCATTACTTTAAATTTGAAGGTACCTGTGCACCAAATAATTCCGGTGGCTTGTGACACCTTGACGAACACTTTGGAGTAGAGATCGTATCATGGACTACCTGATTATGACACTAATTCTCCAGATACTCTGGTTAGGAACTGGATGTTCTGGTTCAGGAACAGGAATTCGTGCAGTCCTTGAAATAGACACCAAATCATTAGCCTTTGCCCGGATCACTTGTGATGAAATCGCCTCAGCAACCATTGTGGGTTGGTGTTGAGGAATGCTGCCTTTATTAGTGTATGTCTCTTTACGGATTATCACATGATTATTAACTTGAGGTTGCCAGTTTGGCGGACTGTTTACTTTGACATAAACAAGATGCTTCATCCGAATTGCACTTTGCATCAGCAAATTTTATTCTACTTCCGGAAAATCTTAAGCTACTAAGAGTAAACTTCGTTATAGAATGAACTGTATTCCTGTAATCATGCACATCATCTAATAAATCTTGTTCCAAGATAAAGGACCATCTTTGTTTTGATGCTGTATGCATTTGATCTTTCTTTGGATGGTTCAAATAAATCTTTCGCAAATAGCAATCCCTTGCGAATGGTAACTTGTTGTTCTTAACTTCATAATATTTCAGTCATGGATGGCAGAATGATTGAAACAATTAGGATTTGAACGGACCACCACGATAAGGCAAAATTTTCTCAATCCTTCCATATCGTGAAATATAGTCATCAAAACATTTCACCAAAAATTTTGATTCCTTTGAATGCAGGGAATATACTTCAGGAAATCGAGTTAACTTATGTTTACTGTAGAAAGCCACTCACAGTGGTTTGCACATGTCAGGTGACGTCATTGCCAAATGTAGAGGGGGTACAGCATACTTAAGATATATTCGGACGTGTTCATCAGGAAATTCCCTAAAATATTGATGAATGTTTGTTATAGTGTTCGACAATTAAAAATAGCGGCTTCTACCAGACGAATGACGACAAATGAAGTAATTCAACAGCTTTCTCCGTGGAATTCTAATGATGAAATTTGTGACAGTTAAGGTAAAAACACTATCAAAAATACAGAAAGTGATCAAAGTTACATTAGTGAAAATGAGACTGCAGATTCTGAGTCAGAATTTGATGAATTGGATAAAAATCATAGAAGAGGTAGGCCCGAGTGTGCACTAATGCTAATGTACAAGGTGGTGCACAAAACCGTAGTAGAAGTAGAAGTCCAGGGAAACCGTAAGGGCTATGCCCAAATCGTCCTAAAGAGTACCTCCTTGCGGTGGTTCCTATATATTTATAACCAACACTCAACGGGCGCATCAGTTTACGCAGTCCCGCACCTACATCAGACGTTAAAACCTGGGTCGAAGAAGGTGCCACCATATGTACTCAATGCATATGAGGGCAGTAACAGTCGAGAAACCTGTCTTTTTCAGTTTTCGGGTAGACAGGCAGTAACACAGTGGAAACACTGTTAGCAAGACTGCTACTGGTGCCAGTCCATGAGGTCTTTGTTTTGAACATGGCTGCCAGTTGATTTGCATGAACTGTTGATGAGATGGTCATCGGATGGAAAGGTCAATGGAAATACAAGCAATATAATGCAAGCAAACCTACGGAATACTACATTAAAACATTTGGATTATTTGACAGTATTACTCGTTATGCATATAATATTTTGGTGACGGCAATAAAAATACAGACCAATTTAGTTTTTTCTACGACTCCTCAAGAAAATATATGGGCGAATAAAATGCAAATTGCCCCCAAAATCTAGCAAAAATTTTCTATAAAGAAAGGCAGCACTACAATGCGTATTGCTTCACGATGCAAAAAGATTTCATGACGCATTAAAAATGTAGGCCAATTTAGAGCAATTGCTAAAAATATTTTTTATGCCATGTATTAAGATTTTCATACGCCATCCCGCGACAGAAATATTTCGTAGCAAGAAATATTTCATGTAATGCTAAATAATACTTTTTCTCAGTAAGTTGTATGACTGGATGACATTCAAAATTGGACAATTTTGCTTCAGAAAGTCTTTTGTCAAAAATATTGTCATACTAACAGTAGCTAAACAAAGTTTGTCTCTCTAACCTTTATTTACCAATGACATTTCTTTAAAAGTATTAGCAAAATTAAGACCAATAATTACAGGCTTGGGTAAGTTATTAACAACTCGAAAGGTAATTTTCCGATGAAGTTTGTGGTTTAAAATGGTGCTTATGGTCCACCTTCCAAGACAAGTTATACAACTGCTATTTATGGCTGTAAATTCTTTTGGCTTAAAATGTGTTCCTAGTATTACAAAGCTATAAAAATTTGTCTTGAAATAATCATAATCCATAACTGTATGGGATGAACCCAAATCAAATAGGTCTATGACAGGCAACTTCAGTTTAAGAAATCAAAAACAATTGCTAGAATGTATTGCACTATTATTAGACAGAAAAACAGAAATATTATTTTCACTATCAACAAATGATGAAAGCATACCTTTTGATTGACATTGTTGTCCCAAATAACAAAAAAGGATAACACCTTTTGTTTGAGGTAGGACACAACTTTCGTTTTTTTGTAGCATGGAAACTCCCACAATTATTACACATTAACTTGTTAGAATTGTTCCAGTTGTTTTGTTTTTGAACCATTAATGTATCACCTTTATTTTCAGACGTAGATGATAAAGCTACACTTCTTATAGCTTGTTTGTTCGACTTCTTCACATGCTCTGATAATTTCAAAAGCATGATTAAATGTTAAATTTGGTTCTTCCAACCGTTCTTCTGTGCATGTTTATCTAAAATCTCAGTAACTACCAATAGACAGAACACTGGATCAATCATTTCTTATTTGTTTTTGTCCATGAATTCTCCAAGTGCAGCTACATTTCGTATTTCTTTGTAAAATTAATTAATTGCTTTCTTGTATAAAAATTGTTGGAAGGTGGAGAGCAGTATTCACTAAAGCGCTTCATCATGCCATCATATGTATCTTCATCAGGTTTGAGCTCAAAAGAATTTTATACCTCCAATTGCTACTACTGCCACTACTTCTCCACCAGTGGTCCACAGGTGGCTATGAGTGGCTGCAATTGCCACTGCTTCACCACCAGTGATACACTGGTGAGGACTGGTGGCCACCCATGCCACGCATTCCCCACCAGTGGACCACTGGTGATGGCTACATGGGATATCTTGCTCATTTAGCGGGATTACAGCAACTCTTTCAATCAATTGAATACTGATTGGCACGTGCTTCAAAGCAATAATTAACTATCCATCAAATCTTTACTGTTTAGATAAGCTCTACATTGTTTGATCAATTAGCACTCCAGTTAATAACCAAGGGCCTCTACCCAACGCTAATCCTTCAATCACTAATCCAGCCATTGTGATGTATCTTCTTCCATTCTGCCAATGCCTCAGCTCAAACACAAAAATTATATGTACCTTATTTTAGTGTGGTGCTAACTGTATTATCAACACAATTTGGCATAACTCTATTACAAAATATAGCTGATAAATACTATTGTTGTGTGTTTTGCATTTAATACTTTTTCTCTTTAGGCAACTGGGAAAAGCACTAGCTGCAAGGTGTTTTATTCAATTTTGATTTAATAAATATAAATAATAAAAACCATCAATAGCAATTCAGATAAGGCATTGGACCATCATGTCATATTTAAAATATTATTTATGCTATTATTGGTCAATGGGTTACTATTAAAGTGTTCGCAGACTCCAAATCACTGGTTTGCGGTGTTCAATCTGGTCGAGATCCTGTGGAAAAACCTCTTGCTATTTATTTTAAATATATTCGTGAAAGTATCCATCATTCTGACTGGACACTAAATTTTTTTGATGGTAAACCCATGTTAGCCGATGGTCTGACAGTTTAGCAAATGTTCCAAATCAACGATTCAGGAACTTTTTATATAAATAAGGAAAAGGTGTGGAATGTGAACTCTAATTAGGTTAGATTACTTCGCATGCTACAAACAACCTGTTAGCAGTCTGGTTATACTATGCTTTAAGCGTTCTATTTCTAATTAGATGTAAATGATTGTACAAGTAGGACAGACATAAATATCCCTATTTGCGTCTGATAATTGATCGTAGTGGATTCTCTAATCCTGATCCCTGCAAATTGTTAATGAAATTCTAAAAGATAATTTTGGACTTCTCAGAAACTATTCTGGAGCAGACTAAACTTTGGAAAACTATATATCTGTTGAAATACATTCAGAAGAAGAGCAAATGCTGAATTGTATAAAGAATATATAATACAAGAGCAGAGAAATCTGTGGATGACGTAACAGTATGAAATTTAGCAAGGAATATCACTGTTATTGTAAGCGTTCCAGCTGATACCTAGATAGATCATGTCTCCACATACTGGAAGAGATACTAATGTGCTACAGGAGAAAATTTCAGTGACGTAAAAAAAATTCCGCAAGCTCTTTACAAGCTGTTGAAGCTGATGATGCGAATGTCAATACAGGAGTACGAAATACATTATGAGAAAGATATAACCAATCTTGAAAAATCAATTGCAACTACTCAAATGTCTGCTTCATTGCAATGAATTACCATTCAGGGAAGTGTTCAGAACTATAGATGGTAAGACGACAGGCCCTTCTTCCTTTGACAGACAGATTGTCAAGTGTATTCAGTTTGATGTTAGCATTCTATCAATGTGAATTTCAGTATATTGAAAAATAATTGAAAGCAAGTTTCTACAGAAATCTTTCAAACTCTGAGCAAAGAGCAGAAGTACCTTTTCTAGGCGGGCCTCTAAGTTCAAGTGCTAGAGAATAACTCAAAGAAGTACAACACATCAAGCTTGTAGATCCAAGATCAATGCATCATTCAAGATGACTATTATTTGGCAATAGTCTTGGGATTCTATATCAGAAAGTCATTATTGGCTTGTTAGCTACATTGTTAAGGTTCGTGCTTCATCCTGGTTCCACATAAAAACACATTGGCAATGTATCAACAGAGAAGGAAATTTCTGCTTTAGCATGAAAAGCATATCCCATCTGGGGTTGTCAAATTTTAAATATGCAGTAAGAAAAGAACTTCTCAGAAATCTATTGTTGAGTGCTATCACTGATACACGGCCAGAAATTCGATAACAAGCGCTTGAAATGATAGTTAAAGCACGATCTTTTACAACAGATGATTCTACTGACTGCACATTTCTAAGGTGATTGACTTTTTCAGCTATGAAGATTATTTCTACACGTATCCTTAGTGATATTTCTGAGTATGAACTAGTGTCAGCAGCTGTACCAAACTATCTCATAGACCATCAAAGACATTAAATGGACATCAGGAAATGTCCATGGATATTTACGACGTAATGGCATTATGGCTTCTGTGCAAAAGTCATGCAAACTCAATCAAAGACTGGACAGAAAAATTGATTTTTTATAAGAAAGAAATGAACTGATTGATTAATATTTTGTACACTTTTTTCGTATAAATTCATTATAAATGTAGTGTGCGTTTCCCATTATGTAATATTATGTCAACTTTTCCACTATAGGTACGAACTACTAAAAGTATACCCAAATGGCTAAAATTTTACAAGAATGATTTTATAGATAGTAACAACTATTCAAACCCATCAAAAGTTACGATTTTTTTGTTTTTCACCACACCCTAATATGTATTAACCAGAAAAAAATAGAAATACATTTTCTAAGTTCATTTGCATTTCAGCTAGTTTCATTTTCATCATGAACTTTTATTAGATAATCTATCTGTACATGGAATGCATGAGATTAACTGTAATACAGTTTGTATTGAAAACATGTGATTATGGATGTAACTGCATTATACTGATTAGATTTCTGATACATGCGTTTATTATGCATTTCTCAAAATTATGTTATTTATGGAAAATTCCATTTAATTTGTGTCACCAACTAATTGTACTTATTGGCAGGCCATTTATTGGGAAAGTGACATGGGATAACTCTATCTGCAAAATTTTGCTGGATTACCCTTTTTGACTTATAAGATACATGTGCATGTGCAGATGCACCATCCTGCTGAAAGGTAGTAATTGACACTTTCAATTTCGTTTTAGACTTTGAATGAGAAAGTGTTCAAGAATTGCTGAATAATTGTCTCCATTTATGTTGACTGTAACACCATCTTGTTCAAAAAAGTGTGGACCATTTAGGAATCTTGAAGTGATGCATATCCAAGCATTTGGTTTTGGTGATTAGTGTGATTGTTCAAACACAATATTCGGTTTCTCATTAGCCCAGAATCTAACATTTTTTAAGGATGAGGTTGGTCTTTCTTACTCTTATAACCTTTCTGAGTACCAAACTTTCTAATGGTTTCATTGAGGCATTTGCCATTTTCAAAATAAACCTGAATAATCAAAATCTTAACTTTTTTCAGCAAGGCCACTCATTTCACTAAAGATCTGACAGATTTATCTACAATAATCAATTCTAAAAATCAATAATAAAGTCACATGTCAATTTATAAAACTCTATTTAAAAACCTAGCTTGTTCTGGGATAGACGGTATTTTCTATAAGGATTGAAATAAATTGAAGAATTTTTTATTTACTTGTGAAGAGATTTAATATTTTAATGCTCATTTCAAGATTCTTAGTATTACGGTACGATTGTATATCATTGCATTGATAATTAAATATTTATTGGATAGGTGACATGGTTGGCAAATCGTACTTAATTTTAACGTATATGTTGCAATTATCAATACAAGATTGCGAAATATGTCGTTTGATGGGGCAATTGTTCTGATAGAAGATGCCAAACTTTATACTAGTAAAATAATGATAAAATTCCAATGCATGGCTTTCTAAGAAACACAGATATTCCAAGAAGGCACAAATCTCTACCGAATATTATGCAAAAGTTTAGTCCAGCTATGTTAGTTGGTCAAAGGTTTGTCTTTTAATTGAAATTTTATTCAATTTATCTTGTGGTAAAATTTACAATATTAAATGAGATATATGTTCCATTGATCATAACATATTCTTCCAGAATAAACTGATTTGTTTGCGATACTACAGTAATTATCACACTTGTCGTTATGAATGGGATGAATTTCAACATAGCTTTCATTTAGATTCATATACCGATTAAAATAGATATCTTTAATACTTTAAATTTACATCAATAAATTCCTTAAAAAAGCCTTGCATATCAATTTAATTGCACAAATTGAATTATTTATGTTCATCTAACTATATGAGAATTAATGGTATGTGAAAGTCCCTGTGATAGTCAATAATGAATATAATTTTTAGTCCAAAATTATAGTGCGGCATCGCAATACTGCATATGTTTTTTAATCATGATTATTCACATAATTCAAATTTCCAAGTGAGAAAAGCTCTATAGATTCTTCTTTTTTGTCGCATTAGTTTAGTCGGTTTTGTCATCTAAATTCACACATTGGTTGCATTGAGGTGGTTGTATTTGTTGCGTTATGCTATTTTTCGTCACCACGGAAACCTTGATTGAAAACTTTAACAGCTTATATCAATGGGCACGATTAATCGATAAGTTTAAAATTCATGTATTATTAATCCATTAATTTTTTTTCATTTCAAGCAACACTGCTTACGACTACATTTTGACTTGAAGCTTAATGCATGACTGTAAATGGGGAGAGACGACAAATCCAAGCCCTGGTTTGTGTCATAGTTTTTGCTAATTTTTTTGGTTGGATTGTGTCAAATAATGAAAATATTTAAAAATATGTACAAGTTTGAGTCAATTTTGAGCTATGATTTTGTTTTGAATACAAGTTTGCAGGAAAGTTATTTATTGTTGGTGTAAATTTCCATAACATAAGGCCATTTATTTTTTGTACAATTCATGTGTTCTTATTGTTTAAGGTCACATTTTGACAACCTTGGATTGGGTCTGGAGCATTAAGATCTCAATACACTTTGCGTTGGGTCGGGTCAAAATGTATTAGTTGAATTTTGGATTTTGTCAAAATATCTTTTCTCATTTACAGCCTTGTAATAATGCAATTACGAGCTTACGCATTAATATATATATATATATATATATATATATATATATATATAATTTCAATTTTGTGGATTTATGCACAATATATCCATCTATCCAATCTACTATAAATTGCTTCGAGGTCAAACGCGGCTAATTTCTGGAAGAACGGGCTGAATTTGCTTGGGAACGGCTCGTTGGTTTAGAAGGGCACCCTGGTTTTGCTAATGGCCCAATTTGACCGGTTCTTTTATAATGTGAAATAATTGAAAATACTGTTTGCCTTGATGATTTGAAAAATTCGCAAATTTTTTTCTGTAGAATTTTTTCCAGGAATTTTGAAACCATAATTTTTCGTATTTTAAAGGAAATAGTTTTTGACGCAATTTGTGGTGAATAAGTGCTCAGCAATTGTCAGAAATTTTAAGCTTAGACCTAAATGCTTACATGTACATTCTGAAATTAAGCATTCACACTTTCAAAGTACCAGTAACAACGTTAATGTGAAAAACATTAGTCCGAACAATTATGCACAAGGCTGTATATATATATATATATATATTAACGCATTTCAGTTTACAGTTGAACTTAGTAAAACTGTTCTCTATTTACAATAAATGCTTGGTCTTATATACAAATTATTATAAACATATTTACAAATTACAGAGAATCGTTCAATAATATTGGTAATCGAACTTGGAATTCCTTGCCTAAAGAGGCAAGGAGCATTGAAGTAATCAAAGTTTTTACAAAATACATAAAAAATATCCGTAAGTAAAAATATATCTAAGTTAAATAATTGATAGCACAATAAGACAACTCGTTATTTTTGTAATTTTTGCTTAGCCATATAAAATACAAGCATAGTTTTTGAAATCCATGTTTTTGTACTTATGTTTGGAAAGTTTATTCACATCTTACGCGTGGCTAAGTTTGCTGTTCTATAATAGCTAACCAACTAGGTCATTTGGCTGTACTATGCTTCAAGGCCTCTAACAATATGACTACAGTTGAACGAACTTGGTTGATACTTTTCCTAAATAGCTTTGGGCGGGACCCCTGTGTGAAGCGAAAACCATCTCCACACTGATTGCTACGATATAATGAAAAAAACTTTGTAATACAATTATTACGCCTTTTAAGGAAGATCACAGTAACATATTTCGGGGGGTCATTCTGTTATAATAATAAATATGTTTATTACGCAAATTGCTTGAACAGCTAAAAATAATTAACTAAACAATCCAGAGTTAACAGCTAGATGGCATAGCAGTAATTAAGATCTTCATCTATCTTAATTTTAACACTGAAGTCTAAATTTTTTGTACTAGGTTGACTTTATAATGTAAAGTTGATTTTATCTATTTCTATAACTACATAAATGTATTTATGTCTATGTGCAGAACAACACACTAATTATTGGTGGCAAGATTTCTGAAAATAAAACAAGCAGACATATTTAAAAGAATGTGAAAAGAAATTTTACTTTAATATCATCCGTGTGTGCTTCGGACCGCTAATTACGCATAGAGACCTATTCTTAGGGATACGACTGCGGGCGGAAGACACTAACAACACTAAGACTGTGCTAAGACTGTTCTATTTACAGCAACCAGTAACGATACTACGCTACTGTTATTTCAATAATCAAAATAAATAGGTTTTATCTTTTTACCTATTACTTTCTAAGAATTTTCGAGACCTGGTCTAACACAAATATTTGACCAATTGAAGATTGGTGCTGAAAGTTGAACTTATGGAATGGATAGGGTATCAAAAACTTTACAAAATTAACCATTCTGTTTTAAGTATTTTCCTGCCATTGAATTAACTTCAGGGGTCAGTCAACTAACATTGAAAAATTTAATTCTTGTCTGTATACAACATCTAAAATTAAGAACAATTGGAGTCTGCAAAGGATTGTCAACAAATGAGTTTTCCTTGACAGATGAATTTTTAGCACATTTTAAGGTGTTATTTTCATGATGATTATCCCGTTATCTTATTGCAACGCATAGAAGAGATTTTTCATTAAATTTTTATGAAAGTAATATTTTTAAAACTTATATCGTATTTTTTTATTATATTTAAGTAAGCTAATGACCCTAAAAGTATGGTGTTTCTTCAATACGTTGAAGAATATAATAGCCAAATTTATTTGAATTAAATGCCCCGATTTTGAATTTTTCTGTAAGAATATTTCTCAGTATCAGCTGCATTTAGATTTGGAAAAACAACACTATACTAAGAAGTTATGGAATTGTATGGTCTGTGAGTTCTCTGAATAAACTTAAAATAAGCATCACAATGAATTTCTATAATATAATACAGAAATCCATGGAATGACATAATAATTTGGCACAGCAATGCAAATGGACTCCGGTCTATCGGGTCACCGGACAAGTTTTATAAAGCCGCATCGTCTGGTCAGTGGGCTAATACGTTGAAAAAAACCGTGTTACTGCGTAAAAAAATATTTATAATCAAACTTGGTAAATTTCTAAGAATCCAATTTCAATGTATTGACAATTTTTAAATGATGTCATTTTCTAATAGTTTAATTAACATTTTTATGCAGTAAGCATGTTATCCTAGTTGTTGCCTCCTGCTTGAAATGAATGCGTTGTGTATTCAGCACTACATAACCAGTAAATCGCCACTTTAAGCAGATGTTTGGGGGGGAGGCTATCGTTCTCCTCTCTTTTTCACATTTTTGTTCGAGAATTTCTAAATCGGATAACTAATACCCAACTGGTTTTCTTTACACTGATGGTGAGATTTTACAGGATAAGAAATAAAAGCAGCAGCATTGCTAACGCTCTCAAAAATCGCAGTAAAAATAATGTTATTCCGGATCGTCATCACAATCTGAAAGAAATTTTTTAACTGCAGAAAAGATTACTAGAAAAAATTTGGCCCAAAAATTCATCCATGCACTTTGGAATCATAAACATAGTCTGCATGGCTATCAAACAAAAAATTGCTTAAGATATAAAACTTAATCTTCAATTTGATAGTTGTTTTTTGTTTAAGTTTTTGTCAAATGGGTCAACAACGTGTCACCGAGTCACAATTTTAAACTGTTCCCCGAATTGTAGAGTCATGATTCGTGATTCGGATGCATCTCTGCTTAAAATCCACAGTAATAGTGGGTAATACTTTCTTCAGGAATGCAAAAAATATGTGAGCATAGATTTTTTGAATTCATTTGTGTGGTTATATTAAACTACTGAACTTCAAAAAGTTTCCTATACTTTGTTCAACAGGAAAATAAATGATTCGTTGCAAAATTCCACCCCATTATTAGTTTCGGTTTGTTTTAAAGGTGAAAATGTATATCGGAATGAGCAAACCTTAAATATTCTATTAAAATATTGACATTATGCAGTAAAAGGAGCAAAGCATTCTAGAAATTTCCATCCCACTATGATTTAATATTTCGGTCTAATTAAATCTCTTAATAATGGACCGAAATTACGAAGTGGCCGTGTGGCAGGGCCAACCTCAAATTTCGACTTTTTGCTAAATAATGTTCAGAAAACTTTTTTGAATAACATTTGTGTTTATTTTCATGGGCTAGACATTGATTAGACAATGATACTGACAGGACGTAAAATAAACAAGCAAGTTCCATTAAAAAAAGCAACAGTTACAAAACTTTTCCTCAATTATTTTGATGAGATTCTTCTTTGCGCATGTGACAACGTTTAAAAGAGAACCAGTTTATTGACTTGTGGAAGCAGAAATTTTGGTTCACATCCCATACCGCCAAGATATTTTGTTCCGGTTATCTTTTCCTGTCCAGCAATATTTGAACCCCGTACCGGTTGAGTCCCGCCAGAAAAAAAACGCATCCAAAAAATGATGCAATCAAACAAATGAAAAAAATAATAATATTATTATAAGAAAACTATAATAAAGTGCAATAAAATAAATTAGCTAGTTCAAAGAAAAAATTAAAGTTCATAGTTCATTGACAAAGTGTCGAATCAAGGTTGCATCGCCTATCCGTAACCGCCATTCTAGGAGCTGAGCCTTCAAATTGTACGATCAAGCGATTATTTTTAAGTTTTTATTAGGTGTGTTATTCCAAAATGATAACAAATTAAAATCTTCATCAAAATTCAAATCTTGACTGTTTTTATATACAAAATCGTCTTCATCATCGGAATCGATGATAGGTTAATATGATGCAGCCGATTCTTCAGAGGATTTAAGCTTATACACTTGATCATTTAAAAAGTAGTAAAATAACATTATTTTTTTCGATGCACTTCTCGTCCCGTTAAAAATGTTTGGTTCCTGTCCAGTCCCTCAACAATAGGTAACGACATCCATTCCCGTCCCGCGAGATCGGGCCAGAACTGGGTCCCGGTATTAATGCCGCAAGTCTCTAGAACCAGTCTTTCTTAGCCCTAGCTCCGGTAAAGTGCTTGCATTTTTTAATGAGGATAATAATTGAAAAGCAAAATTTCAAAACACATAATGACCATAGAAACTTCAAATTTATAATAAAATATTTTTTCAGTGGAAATTTTAAGTGCACATATTTTGAAAGACTAAATATTTTAAAAAAGCCAATTTTTGAAATATAGAAGGCTAGAAACATTTGCGTTGTTAACTGAGACTAGCTATACGTGGTTTTTCCGATATGTGGTTGTTTAAAGTAACGTCGACATGTTAATTGTGAATCTTATATCAAGAATCAAATATTTTGGCATCAATCATTTACAACTAGTTTTTTCATATTTTATATGCACATTATTTTTATCAAACTAATTTAATTTTTTAAATACATGTTTTTAAAATTGTGTTGGAAAAGTGTTATGTAATATATTTCAATTTCAATGTGTGCTAATTAAATTTTGGACTGATAAAATTAAATTTTTATGTTCAGTGTACAGTGCTATGATAACTTATGCATAAAGAAATTTTCAAGTTTCTCAGATCAATGCGTTCTGCGGAAATTAGAATTTAATGAAAGAAAATATAACAATTCTTTATCTTTTTTAAGAGGCGCTTTGTGCTAAAAACTCTTTTAAATTTCTCTCATGCAGAGTCAATAAATCATTTAACAATACAAACAAGTGTTCTCTAAACAAATTCTTCTCTGAAACCGAAATGAAGTTCATTTAAGAAAAGAAATTTCAAGTGAATTACAGGAAATTTTAAATTGACAGTCACATGGAAAGAGCTCTAGCAATTCCTAGTTGAACGAAGAATTAAGAAGACTTCTAATAAACATGTTCAATAAACATGTTCAAGCATAAATCAATTAGTCATTATTGAAAAATATTTCAAGAATAATTAATTTAAATGGAAGTAGAATATAATGAAATACATTTTTATTCGGTGTAATATATTGGTACATTGTCATAAATAGATACCTAAACTGGAACAACTAATTCTACACAACAAGACATGGGTTCACATTTACAATTCATCCAGTTTATTCCTAATTAATAACACTTTTAAAAAGCTAATCAATCTAAAGTATACAATGTTTATAGATGAAGTCATCGACATGTATTTTGGATTGGATACGTTTTTTCATTCGATATATTTAGGCAATCAGATTACTCCAAAGTTCAATTAGTCAGTTTGTAAACAGATTTAAAAGAAATGTTTTCGAATTTTAATGTCTTAGAAGGAAATTGAGATTCAACATTGTTGAGTTTATGTATCAATTTAAGAAAAACGCATCATCTATTTGATTTCTCTGAATTCCTTAGATTCTGAAATTCAATTTACCATCAGGAAGGGAAACAAAAAATTATTGTCATTCCTGAATACTAATATTGAACTAAAATAGAATAAGTTTTCGTCATCATATTACAACAAGCCCAACGACGTAAACTTAGTAATTAACTTCCATTCAAACATATCTTTTATATTCCAAATTCAATGATCAAAGTATGATACATCGACTTTTTATGATTGATTATAATTACAAGAACATCATAAATCAATCATAAAAATTGAAGATATATTAAGGCCTAATGAATATCCAACATACTGTATATAGTCGATAGAATTAGAAAATAAAAACTAGATGACTTGCTTAAAATTATTTATTCCAAAAATTAAAAAGGTGATTATTTATATAATTACTTCGAAATATTGAATATCGAGACATACAATCAATTAAATTACAGAAAGATCTAAACTGAATTATTCCATCATATTTAAAAATAGGATTTGTACTCGAAACCAATAAACTAAAACATCTAATAGGACTAAAGATTAACACCAAGATGGAAAAACTTTCCAAAGTAGTATATGAAATTACTTGCAATTGTGGTGCACAATGCATTGGAAAGACGTCAATATAATTAAAAACAAGAATTAAAGAACACAAAAATCAATCAACCATTTCCAATGACCTAAAAACTGCGATATGAAATTTACGTTTTCAACTCAACATCCTTGAATCAATTTACATAGAACTAAAGGAACCAAGCTTAAAAAATGAACATAAATATAAATAGCATTTGTACTCGAAACCAATATATATATATATATATATATATACTAAAGATTAACACCAAAATGGAAAAACTTTCCAAAGTAGTATATGAAATTACTTGCAATTGTGGTGCACAATGCATTGGAAAGACGTCAAAATAGTTAAAAACAAGAATTAAGGAACACAAAAATCAATCAACCATTTCCAATGACCTAAAGAACTGCGATATGAAATTTACGTTTTCAACTCAACATCCTTGAATCAATTTACATAGAACTAAAGGAACCAAGCTTAAAAAATGAACATAAATATAAACTAAATATACGAAAGTAATTGTAATATATATATATATATATTAGGACTATTTCTTAAATAGGTTTTTAGTAAATTTGCAAAAGCTTGGGGTCGCAAACGTGGAGAAATTATAAAATATGTTTAAAAAATACCAAAGAAAAATTCTAAATGTAAAAAACGTCATACCCTCCCCATTTTTTAATTTTATAGTAACCAAAACAAAAACGAATGCCAGTTTTCAATTGTAATATTATGAAATTGCATCAAATTTACCATTTATTTATAGTGTATTCGTGCATTGATGCTGACGTTTATATCCTTCATAAATTTTTTTGCAGCTTTGAGCTGCATGATTTTACCTAAAAACCTCAATATACCAACAAGTTCTAAGCTCCAATAACATTTTAAATATTCTTAAATATTTTTTTTGTTTTTGAATAAAACACAAGTGTGTTATAAAGCTTTAGATAGTTGCTAGTATCAAAACTGATTTAAAACCAACAGAGGACAATTATTGGCCATTAATCACAAAACTTGTTGAAATAAGGCAAATTATCTAATAATAGAAAATTATAGTTATAAGAGTAGCAGAAAAATCAGTTTTTATCTTGAAGTTTAGCTTTTTCTAAGTGCAAAGTTTTGCTGGCAAATTTATGTATGAGATAGCCAATTCTCCAAGGCAGTTGAAGCCAGTGAAAATATTAGGATCTTTTCGATTGTCTTTATTATATATCATTTTATCAATAGCTTATGATAACGAAAGGAAAGCAATATGCTCCAATAAAGTTAAAATTCTGCAACAATAATCACAATGCAGAGTATTTTAATTTGCATACTCATTAAGCCATAAATATACCAATAATATGTGTTATTGTAGGAACTAATTTAATGGCCTTTCAACAGCTAGACCTAATTTGCGATTTCGTGAATTCTAAGGCAGGTGCAGTTCTAGAATGTTTTCAGTGTGTTGTGGTTCAATTTTTTTATATATTACAAAAGTACAATTTGCAGTTTATGCAAAATCAAATCATATCTTTCAAAACTGCAATGATTTTTGGAGATTCTACACAAAAACTTTATATATATATA
>CABFPE010000044.1:160932-172677 GCA_900660155.1 Hofstenia miamia
TGTTAGCAGTAAGAAGAAATTGTTCTACAAAATCAAAAGTTAAATATTGCCAATAATCATAATTGCTAATGGCAAATTTGGTTCTGCCATACATACTATATATAAATGCGGTGATCATTGTTTAGTTTCTTTAGGTTTGGCATGAAATTGTTAGGTGTCCGACAGAATATCACAATGGTGCGAAATAAGGTTAATGTTAAGCCTTCGATAGGCATAAAATGGTGAATTGGGTTGTGGAAGCATTACATATTTTTGGGTCATCAAATTATGCAGTACATTCCACAGCCAATACTATATAAATTTACTAGACAGGATGATAATGCTTCTGGAATCGGGAATTGACTATATACTTCAGCAAGATTTAAGTAAATCTTAAATATTTGGCAATTGATTTTTTAAAATATTCAATAGGTTAATTAATTTGCAATTATTGCAATAATTGCAATATCAAATTAATATTGTCAACCCTTGCAGAGATAGAGTTATTTACATATTATGTTGTACAATTGTTATGGGTAGAGGTGTCCGCAGGGTTTTCCAACAGTGGAATATCTCCGCCGTAAGTAACAAAAAGGGGGCAAGCCCTTAAAATTCTTTGGAAATATTGATGAATTCGACACTTAGAAATGCATTTCACCACCTAAATTTGGACTTTCTTAATATTTTTAACGAAAATTTTTTTGTTTAACCAGTCAAAGGAAATTTTGAAAAACTCACTGAAGGACATTCCACAGCTTGCATACGCAAGCATCTCTGTTTTGTTGAGGGAGGGAGAACGTTCCCCCAGTCTCCCCCTCTGGGTATGATGTAATTGCGGACTTTGAACATGGGGCAATGACCTCATTTTAATATAAAATATTTATGTTGGCAAGCAAATTTGTTAGCAGTCTATTGCTTAAAATATTTTTTTATACATAGATGTCAAATAATTTTCAAAAATCCCATTGAATTAGGATTGTTACAATCTATTGCTTAAATGTAACAATTCAAGTTTTTAGAATTACAAACATTTTTATTGCTAAATTTTTACGTAAAAAGTTGAATTGATAAATATTTCTAAAAAAATAATTTTTAAAATATAAATACATGCATTCNCCCCCCCCTTTGGGTGCGCCACTGCTTCTATGAAACACATATAACTAATCCAATGCTAGTTTTTCTTCAAGACGTCATTGTAAGTAGACCTTTAGCTTCTACCAAACACTGGGAGCAATGTTTTCTGTGCAAATTTTCACTTATCAAAATATTAGTTTCATATCTGGCAGTTATTTGCGGGCACTGCTCTATTGAGACGGGTGATCCAATTTATTCACTAGCAACGTAAAATTTAAGAATAATAATAAAAAAACTAAGTGATTGCTTAAGTTAATCAACCTAATAATTAAGCTGTTGTATTGATTTTATTGCAAAGGGAATTACAAAATTCTCAAATTTGAATGTGCGGCATAGTAACAAAGTACAACAATTATGCTCAGATATGCGATGTTGCGTAATTACGTTGTGGAAACAGTCAACTTCGTTTAACATGAGCTCAAAAATTCTTTTGAACTGATCTCTACATTTTTCTTGTATTGCATATTTCAACAACAAAATTGATTGTCGTTGAAACAAGAATGGTTTGATTTCGTTGGTCTGTAATGCCATTGGCGCAACATATTGGAGATGAGAATGAGTAATGTAATAAGGTGATCATGTCGTAAGCAGCTACGTTTTAAATATTTAAAAAAGATAATACTCCTACAAGGCTTTCGATGTCATTTGTAAATGCGTTTTCTACTTTAACCCTGCAATGCATAAATAATTTTACTTCCTGGTCTACACGAATAGATCAATTGACATGGCTTAAGAAAGCAAAATCAGGTTTATATAAAATAATTTCTGCAGATAGGCTTTAAACAAGTTCCACAAGTAATGTCATGCTTTACACGAGGAATATTTGTTACTTTTTTCATAATCCTTGTCAAAAGAAATTGGGAAGATAGAGATGCTTCTAATAATATCTAAACACTGAAATTGAATATTCTAAATTGAAATTTAGAAAAGTATATGATATGAATGTAAAATTACCAAAATGTAAATTTTATATTTCAACCTTATAATTATATCTTAGACTGTTACGGAATAGTCAGTTTTTTAAAATTCGGCCCATTTTTTCCATTTCTTCGGTCCATGTCCATCTCTGATATATCACATGACAACGAGTTCTTGGAAGTACTTTCAGTGACTGAGCAGTAATTATCTCAATCAAAGTGGGGTAAAGTTGTCATAACCATTGATTAGTTAGAATATGACTTTTTCCACTCCGATACATTCATGTCAATTTTAACTTTCATTCAATTATGGAAATCCTTGAAGTATTAAAAATCTACTTGAACAAAAATTTGATTCCAAAATTTGTCAAGTTTGCCGCTCATATACTGCGTGAACACTACTGCAGCCCATTTTTGCTGAAGATTGTATCTTTCCTGTCTCCGAACTCCACATGCTTGGATATAGTTAAAATTGTTAGCTCTTGGATAATCAAGCTCAGGTTTATTGACCTGCTTATACAAAATTGTTAAGCAGTTGTTGTGTTTAAGAAATTCTCGGTAAAGTTTTGTTGTCTACTGAAAGACCCAATCTGTTTGACCGATGTTACAAAATCTAGGTTGCTAAAGACCACAGACTACAAATAACAAACAGAGTATTGCGTAGGGTCAATTTAAGTAACTACGAGGGCGAAACAAATAGATGAATTTTTAATAGCGGTATTATATCCAATTTGAAAAAGTGAGAACATATCAAAACATCTCACTGAGCATCTGCCTTGTAATTGGTCATATATAATCAATTTCATTCAAGTTTCTGTATTATTCAGAATTTAAAAAGAGAAACTGCTCTTACAGTCATACAAAACACATTATGAGATAAGGTTCAAATAGCATTGAAAAAAGCGAAGATCATTGAGGCTTTGGAAAAGGTTTATGAGGCTGGTGCTACAAAAAAACTAAAGTATACAAATAGATTCAGCGATTCAAGGAAGGGAGACGACTTTAAAGACTACTCTTTCTCTGGAAGACCATGGACCTAAATAAATAATGAAACATCAAAGCTGCTCAAAATTTAGTTAAAATTCGGAGAATAACTGTCACTCCAATAGCTTCTACACTAGACGACAGGTCCCAAAAGCGTTGCAGCTTGATAAAAAATCTTCCAAGTGATCTTTAACATTATTGAAGAAAATTGAGGTTGATACAAAGCAGATTTTGACAAAAAAATAATGCAATTTTTTCTGAATTGACAGTGTTTTTGTTTTGAAGTAACTTGTCATTTTTAAAAAATTTTAAAGCAATTTTCAAGAAATATTACAAAAGTTTCCAAGCAATGACTGCCTATTTCTAAAAAATCATTTCAAATCAAGGTTATGATAAAATCTGACATCTATCAGTCAGTTTTATAAAGTTTTAGAAGCTCGTTGGCTGAAAACCCAATTTGAATTCATCAACGTATTCAATTGTTTAAGTGAAAGTATCTAAAACAACTTGAAAAGAGACTTACTATCTTCGAAGACGTTAACGTAATCATAATCAATAATGTGGTCAGCGAATTTAATTTCAGGCCATATCAAGGGAAAATAAATGATCTGCTGCATAGAATCCCAACTTCAGCGAGCTGCACTGCTGCACAGGCTCGCCTTTGCAATATGAAGGGGAGAAATAGAGTGTTTTTTCATTAATGGAGATATACTTTCGTAATACATTTTTAAAGAATGACGAAGCACTGTGACCCGAAACAACATGCAGTTAGACCCGAACCCACTTCCACCTATAAATTGTTTGTAAGATTATATAACAGTTTAGTGTAAAATCCAATATTTAGTGAACATTCATTCTTGTTAATGGAATTTTGAGGTGTAGCTTATAAACGGGAGAGGTTAATTTATAAGTAAAAACGCAGCTCTAAGTGGGAGTGACTTCTAAACAAGGCCGGGTTTTAAATAAGAAAATTCGCTAAAAAAATTTCTTCACAATAACATCTATTTATTGGAACATGGGATTGCAATGTCATCAAAAAATATTTACAGACGTTATAATATTTGTGTGGAACACGTGTTGAATACATGTATGAGAACCTTTATAAAAAGGTTGGAAAGGAAAGCGTGAATATGTGCACAAATTCTCAAATTTGGATAATGAAGAAAATTCAACGAAAAATATGAGAAGGAAGACATGCCAATCATTCAGAACGAATTATTAAAATTTCAAGCGTGGAGAATCATGATTGTCAATCAAGCTACTGCAAAATAGATATAATTTTAACAGAAATAATATTACTAAAATAATTTTCGTTTGATTTTGAAGTCCCCAGTTGAAAAATCGGTAACTAAACAAAAAATTAACACTAATATCGAATTGACTCAAAAAAATGTCAAACACAACAGCTGACTTTAATCGGTCTAATGCAAATGTTGAAAGGTAACACCGAAATGAATGCCAAACTGAAAAAATAGTTAAATGAAAAATATTTGTAAAACATTTAGAACATGGCTGTTCTAAAACATTTTTTCAATTGTGCTCTAAAAATGGCCACTTGTGTATTGAAAATGGATTTAAAAAAAATGAAATATAAGGGCTAAATTTTTCTTGTTACGAACAAATTTAGTTCAAGAATAGTTCTTACAAAAAGTATTTTGCGATCCTAATTTGTTTTGCAACTGTTTTTAAATTGGTCAACAATTACTCCTCAGCAAAGGGTTAAACTCAATATCAAAAACAAAATATTTTATGAATGCTTTCACTAATAATTATCACCACTTATATGCAGAAAGAAGAAAATTTTTGAAATCAAAGAATACAGAGTTATCTCATTAAAGTACATTCATTAATTTTAATCGCATGACCTGAATTTTTGTAAGTTGCTTAACTTCAAATTATGCTGCATTAGTGGTCACAATTCAAAATTAAGCAGTGGCTGACAACCAATTAGTTCTGAGTAATAATATAAACTTCAATTGTACTAAATTAAAGATTTTTGAAAAATATATAATGTACGCCTACCTTTAAATACACAAATCCCAAACTAACCATCAAAACTAACTGTGGGTACTCGATTTTAAAGTATCCAGATTTACCAAGAGTTAATATGGCTGCTCCAATCACGGTGGACTTTGTATCTCTAAATTTATCATTCAAGTTTTTAATAGCTCTACAATAATAATGATCATATTGTAGATTTAATCGTTTTCCTCTACTTTTTGGAGAGAAAACGTTAAAAAAGTGGATTACCATATGATAACTATTAAATTAATTAAAAAATATCTTAATAATTAATAAAACGTTGAGATAAAAAAATTACGTACAGTGATGGCGTTAAAAATTCATTAACTTGTGATGAAAATGTACCACGGATTAGTCTGTCTACAATCTTCATATAAGAACCTCCAGCACCTAAATTGTGCTCTTCAATATCTTAACAAGAGCACTCAAAATAAAATAAGACATTTGAATATTAGACCTACCTAATGTAGTTTCATTTACATGTGATACCGCACACAATTGTTGCAATAGCAACCGAATAATAGCAAACACATGAAATAAAAAATAGATTCAAAATCCTAAGAAAACCTCTACACAATCTAAAAATAGTTAATAATTTGGCTTTACATAAGATTACTGAACTGAAAACTTGAAATTTAATGCTTAGTATATTTTACCAGTGTAAATTATAACAACACGACATACAATCCACACATAGTATGAGAAATAAATTCTATAAAAAATGAATCCCATTAATAAAGTAATCTCTAAATGAAATTAGTTGAAGTTCTCAACCTACTCGTCATAAGTTTTAGAGACGTATAAGCAAATTTTTGGCGCATAATTTAGCAAAAATTACATTTTCGAAAAAAGTTAAAGCGATTTTGACCCAGTTGCAAAAGATTGGACTAACGGAAGAGTCAAATTGGAAAAAATTCATGACAAACAAATATTTATTCGAAATTAGGCCGCGTATTTTGAATAAAATATTTCACATAAAACTGTTTCATAAGATTTGAATGGTATAGAAATAGCTCACCCTTGGCAATGCCTACAACAAACATGACCAGCCAACCACTGGGATAAAGTGTAGCTGCCAACGAAATCCCAGCCGAAACTTTCCGAGCGCGAGCAATTTCCTTAAATGCTATAACAGGTATTCGAACAAAAAGCGAATCGCACATTCGGTACACAATATCTTTGGGGCTGTAGAACATCAAGTACCTAAACTAATGCTAATAATTTTAAAAGAAACAAGCTAAATTGTTGGTGAACATCATGAATACGTTTTCTATGCATAGAAATATTCGGAAAAAATAAAATCAAACTTGGAAAAATGATGAAATCCGAAGCATTCTGGAAGAAAAAGCGAAGCTGCAGTGTAAATAATGCATGTCTTAAAACATACGGTCTGTATAAGAGACTCATATATCTTACGTGGTAAATAGTTACAAAACTCAAAATATCTCAAAAATTGCTGATTTAAAGTGTATTTGACCACTTTAGTTTTTGATTTTTTATAATTTTCTATGATATACGTATTCTTATATCAAAAATAAATCGATGTTGAAAACCTGAGGGGAGATATTGCCCCATGCCCTCCCTCCTAAATAAGCCTCTAGTGAGGTTGATTAATGTTGCCCAAAAATACAAAAATAACGTAGAATGATTGACACCCTCCCATTTTAAAGTGCTAGGACAAATGCGAAAGTTGTGTATCTTAATACGCACTGGATGAAAATTAACATTGTGTTTCATTGACGAAATTTGAACAACTATTAATCTGATTGGTTCATAAACACTACATCACAAATCGGTGCCAACAAGAAAATTTAAACATTCATAAAACAGCTCCATCCAAATGAAGTCAGTTTTGTGTACTCAGCTATTACTCTTTAGTTTAACAAATGCCAATATAATTACAAATCTTATTGATTTAGTGATTACGAAAGATAACAGAATCCTAAAAAATCTGGAGGTCCAATGTAAGACGTTGGATAAGATTAAAAACGACTTAAAATTCCTCAATATACAAAAGAAATTACAAAAAATTACGGCACCTGCCTGCAACTACGTGGAGGGTTTTACTCCAGACAATCCAAGCATGAGGCCCAGGAGATTATTCAATGCAACATGTACTGGATGCACATGTTGGTATCGAGAAAATGTACAAGGTACTTGTCAACCAGTTAGCTACATGGTCCCTGTTTTGTATGAAATACCGTGTGACGAAAACGACTATCAATTGGTCGATGGATTCAAAGAGGTGGTCGTGGCCTACGTTTGCACGAAAAGTTAAGCGTTACAGACATTAATTGAAAAAGCAAGGTAATGTTGCAGCAATCAGTAGGAGTGATATTGAAAATGACAAAATTGTATGTTAAAATAAAAAAATTGGTTTTATTTTACAAAAAAATATTTTTCACAAAATTTATATTTCACAAGAAAAATCTATTTATAGGCCACATTTTCAAGTGACACTGTTTTTAAGCTTTTCTATTTTATTATATACATGAAATAATTTCTATAAATTTTTTCTAACAACCAATATAGTGGAAAATTCCGGAAATTACATAATGAAAGTTTTCTGAGCTTTATAAAAAGGCTTTGAGCATTCGAAAAATAAAACAAATAAAACTAAAATAATTTTAATTTACAACAAAACGAATGAGCAATACTTGAATTGCGCTTAAACTTTGATGGCAGAAATCTTGAATGAATTTACTATTAACGCTAGTACAAGAATCACACGCTGTTTCAAATAGGCGTTAAATCATATTAACCACTGAAATAACAAATCATTTATTTGAATTAAATACACAACTTTCCTTTATTGCAATTTTGGTAAGGCCGCAAACTGTATATGGAATATTAGTATAATTGAAAAATATTTCAAACCTCTTAAATTAAAATGTACATGTATATATTAAGAATGATGTAACAAAAAGTTGTAAATATTTTTGTATCTTCTAAAGAATTAAAGCAACAAGTTTTAATAAACTATCTTATTTGTTAATCAGTGATAAAAAAATATTTTTTGATTAAATAGTGATTGCGACATAATTAAAAGAATAAGTACCGTTTACAAGAAAATTATATATATATATATATATATATAATTTAAATTTCCATATTTAAAAACAAGCTATAAATCATTATTATACTATCGATATATTGATGATATCTTTTGCATATTAAAAAACAATAATGAATTTGATGAATTTCTAAAATATATGAACAGCAATTTAATAAGCTCGATCAAATTTACATATGAAACCAAAGACAAAATAGAATCATGATGGCACATTAAATCGAGGAATACAGGATTATATATTTCCTATGCTTTACAATGCACTAAAACCTATAAAATCAACACCATCAACCATGTCAAGAAAATGTTTAAACCATTCCTTCAAACATTATGCAAAGCAGCAAAACGACGATAACTTAAAAAACATATATTGGAGCCCTTATATATATATTGTAGCGGCGGTCGGTCAGTTCTTTTCGATAACAAACAAGGACTGCTGGGCGACAGTTCTGTCACTGGTACCTGCTTAAATGTTCAATTGTTTAATAACGTTGGTTTATATTCACAATTTTTGTTACGCATTAGCAATAAAATTTTTGGTTTCGCTTCGATCGGTTGCTCATTCACTTATTCTAAGCTAAATAATCATACGATGTCGAGTTAAATTTGTTTCGTTTTGAGGAAGAGCCGGGGGTAGGTCTGAGGGCCGATAAGTGTATTGCACTTGCGATTTTACGTCAGGTTCTTCCATATACTAAATGGCATTGCTTATCGTTAAGTTAATTTCAATGGCTGTGATGATGCGTTTCGGCCACAAAGTTCTAGTGAAATTCTGTAATCATGGTTTTGCTAGAAATTTTTGTCTCACGTGCTCGATGCTATTAATGACAATTCTCTTGCCGTTCGCTAAACTAAATTATTCATGCCACATGGTTAGCGGTTTTCGTAGACTTTCTCTCTCTCGGTGCTTACATACAGTTGTTTATTACGCCTCGTAATGTAGATGTTACTCGTATTCTAATATTACTTCAACACTAAATCAGTCGATGCTGCATGGTGACCCTGACGTGATCTGAACACGCAACCTACGCAACCTTCTGAACCAGGGATTGTTAGATTTTAATCGCGATTAATCGTATGCAAAAAAATGTTGGCGATAGATTAATCGTAATCGCTGCTGCCAGGAGATTAATAATCGCGATTAATCGTCGATTAATCTACTTCTGATTAAAAATATTCAAAATACAATATATCAATTGAAAGATATTCAAAATAGAAAATATCAGCTATTATTGTTAATTGAGATTATTTCCTGAAGTCATTTTACTCCACATGTGCTTGTTAGGGTAAAGAAATATTTGGATCTCCAAGTTGAAGGGTAATCAGATAGAACATAACCAGCTTTGCTGAACAGTCTCTCAACCTGATTAGAAGTTGGGGTGATAAAATCGAGGTCCTTATATATAGAATTAGGCGACATCCGACGCTTCCTAATCATTACGCTCTTCTATTTCCGGTGTTAAGGTTTTCTTTTGTAAAACATGACAAGAATAGTGGCCATAGATAAGATCAAACCGAAAATGACAAGTAACTGAATGCACAAGCATCAACTTAATTGGAATAATCTAGAGTAATCGAGCATGCTGTTTATGATTAATATAATCTACTTGACCAGCACTATAGATCAATACATCCTATTAATCTCGATTAATCGCGTTGACGATTAATCATGTTGTATCCCTGTTCTGAACTAAGCTTTCACTTCATTCCGTGGTAACAGAATGGCAACGGTCGAGACCCCGCGGGCCATGCGATTTCTCTATTACCCACGCAGTTGAAGATGAGAAAAGTCAGTGTTCATTGGATTCGTGACGGATCTCGGATATTTAGAGACTCAAAATTTGGCATCATAAGGGTCGCGCGGGGGTTGCTGATGGAGCGCTCTCTAACGTTTCTTCTGCCTTTTAATCTAGTGGAACGAAAAGCCGCCAGGCAAGCAGGGGGCGGCATGTGAACACAGCTGGTGTATGTTAGGGGACAAGTTGTGAATCAGCGACAGGAGATTGGAGATCTCCTTCTCGGTGGGTTCCTCTCTGGCCAATTGGGTTTACAATGAAAACTCGTAAAGTCTGGCCTGAAGCAGCATGAAACATCGGCAGGTACCGGTTTTTGGTATCGGCCAGATTACTCGCTTTTCATGTTTAGTTGTTTGTACATATTGTTAATATTTAGTGTATATAAGCCATTAGAGCGTCTGTAAATAGAGAAATTTAGTACAATTGTGTTCTCTTGTTCATCGCACCTCCGTGCGCCACCCATCCAATGATATATATATATATATATATATATATATATATATATATATAATGAGCGCGTCTAACTCCTAGCATATTTAAAAATTTTATTCATAAAATAATTTTTATAAAAAAAACAATTGGCCTCAAATTTATTTGAATTAGGAAATTCTCTTCAGAAAGTATCTTGATTAGGGAATATTGCAGTTAAATTCATTAAAAATAATCTAGAGTATCTTGTGATGTAGAAAAAACCAAAGCAATAGGCAATCCACTTTCCAAACATTTATTATGGAAAACACCTATTATACAAATACAACAATGCATTAAAAGTCTTAGTTATTAGTGCAAAAAATAGAACAGGTATGGTGTGCCACACCTAACATGTGTAAGACCTAGAATAGAAAAGAGCTGGAAGAAAAGAATAGTACTGAGAAAGTTCCTTTCATTATGTGGGTTTTAGGCCATTATTGCTTTTTAAAGGTTGTTTGTATATACTTAATGTTATTAAATAATAATATTAATTGAAATAGGGTCCTGTACTATGTTAAATTCGAATTTGGTGTAAAGAGCGGACACTTGAAATAATGTACCATAGTACAGAGCGGACAGCCCCTCTTTTCTCCAGGAATATTTGCAAGATGAGGCTGAAACTCAAGTATGTTAATAAGTAGACCAAAATCTCCCATATACCAAAGTTTCAGGCTATTCCCTTAATTTTTACAAGATTTATTACGAAATGAAATTGGCCTTTAAAATTAGTATGGGGAAAGTACAGAGCTGGATGACGCTTTTAGTTCATACCACTCAAGTAAGGGAATTATGGTCTGTCACCGCATTCAAATTGCAGATAACACCTATAATAATAATAATAATAATAATAATAATAATAATAATTTTGGTTATGGTATTTGTTTTGCTAAAATTGTTGAGTAGGGTAACGTCATGTAGGGTAACGCATTATTTTAGAAGTTTAGACAAGAACAAATTATGTCCTCGTTAGAATTTTTTACACAACATTCAAAATTGTATATTGCAACAATTGAACAAAAATCACTGTTATTTTCATTTGCATCTCGCAGATTTTTAAAAAAAACATTTGCTTTGTAGAGAACTATGGCAAAACATGTCGTATAGGGTAACACACTTTTGCGTCAAGTTTTGGTGGCAATGATAATAATAGTCGCTACTTTTAATACGTCAATCAGTATGGCAAACAAATTAAATTGTATTCTGAGCTAAACTGCCAAAAATATGTAAAATTGAATTATATCAGTTAGTACGAATTACAAATTGTTGTTACGAATGTCATGTAGGGTAACGTGAAAATGCCATATATATATATATATATATATATATATATAATGCATAGCAATTTATAAACAAAAATCAATATACAAAAAAA
>CABFPE010000044.1:181919-199767 GCA_900660155.1 Hofstenia miamia
TATATATATATATATACATATTAGGGGTATGAATGTTATTTCATTTTTTGATGACAATCAAGCAAATATTTTTCATTTTGAAGCCTTCTAAAAAAAGTTCACCCCAAACAGGATCAAAGTCAGAATAGAGTTGAAAATGAAAATACCTGTGAAAAAAATTTTTGTCCGTGTGGTTTACTGAATAGCTGTTTACTCCATATAAAACAAATCTGGAGAACCATTGACACTATTTAAGACACATAAAAATATAAATATATAACTAATAATTGCTAACTATATGATTAAAAATCGATTTTATTATTATTCAATACAAAAATTCAACAAAAAATTTGATCATTATTCTGTTGCTTTTTTATTGCTTAAAATAAATTCAAGCTGTATCTTCTTTTTTGACATAATGACGATATAAGTCTTCTATTACTATTATTGCAAGCTTAGCTGTGCTATATTCTACTTTACCACTACTTTCTATTTGGGTACTATAGAACTTTTTATCCTCCGATGACAGCCAGTTGCCATTTTTTTCGTAATATCAAGTAAAGAATCAATTTCTTCTCATTTCCTCTTTTTATACATTCATCATAAAATTTCAAAACATTTTCATTTTTTAATTTCATAGACCGATCTGATAGTAAAAGAAAATTTAACACTCTTGTCAACAAACTTTTTGCTTCCTTGGAGATAATGTTAATTCGGAACTTCTTATCTTTTGTTTTGATGCCCAGGTACTTATATCTACCAACAATATGTTTAAACATTGGCATGGCAGTTTTCGTATGCAAATGATTTTCCATTAAACTAAATTTTGAGTCTCTACATTTAATAGAATCCTGATAGCGTAACAGACTGCTCGACCATGTATTTCTATTTTCTTTGATTTCATTTTTACTTTTATAATCTGCCATTATCATGAGATAAGCAATGAGAACATTAGAAAATTGTGTTAATAATTGCATGGTATAAAGACAGGAGCGTCGTGCATCCAAATAAACTATGTCTCACCTAACAGTATGCCGTCATTATTAACATTTAAATATTTTAACCAATATATGATAAATCAATAAAATTCTGCGGTAACCAATCAAGATGTTTGCAAACAGCTCGCTGAAAAAGTACCCTCAAAAACAATATTTTCCCTGTGAATCATTTCATTACACAATACATCTATTGAATATGATCTTGAATAACAATTTCAAATGAGCTCAGATTTAAATGGGTATGCATATGCTTTAAAAATGAGGGGGAGAGAGAAAGGGCGGCCCCCGTAGCACGACAAAAATTTATGTATGTATTAAGGACTTTAAAATTTATTAAATTAGTTAAAAAAACGTTATTTATTTAGTAAACATTGAAATTTAAATTTGGAATTACAAGGAATGAAAAATGTAAGAAACTAATTTTTTTCAATTGTGTATTGCGTTTGTGGGTGAACTTTTTCTTATGGAAATTCCTATTAGGTCTTGTGTATATATATATATATATATATATATATATATATACATATTATATATATCAGCCTTAAAGATTAGTGCGGGGTGCATCATATGTAAATCGAATGTGACGAAAAGTGATGTCGGCTTTGCAATAAATCGATTTAAAGAAAGTGACACTTATGCTCCTTGTGTTAGAATGAATGAATAAACCATTATGAAATCTATGATTTTAAAAGCTCACAAGTATTCCTAAATTTCAAATGAATACAAATTCCATGTTGAATATAGGAAATGCGAAAACATGTAAAAATCTAATTACAGCGTTTAAACCTTTGGTCAGTATTGTACTTTAGTTTGTTTGGGTGATTTACATTGGTACAGAAACGGTTATCCTATCGCCTAGGCTCAACAGCAGACCGATGTGGCCTGCAGTCCGCACCTTTGGTTCGCGATACACTGTCCGTAGATTGCAAAAATACCGTTTGCAATTCAACTTACCCAAACTTCTTATTACTAATACGCTAATAGTTAAAAACAGTAGGGAGCAAACGAAGCTTATAAATTAGAGGCAGTTTATTAACCTAATCGTACTACACAAAGGTTTAATTGCACTTTTTGTCATAATCTGTTTTCCGCTACCCAAGGTTTGTGCCTTTCGTCCGCAGTTCGCGGACTTTTTTGCGACCGGTCCAAAGTTGACCATAGGCTATCGCAAAACAAAATATCACGTGAGTTACAACAGAGACACAAATAATGGGTAAGCCTAACATAAAAATGGAGTTCGGCCAAATTTTAGAGAAGATCAAGTTCCTAGACTGTAAAATAAATGTAAATGAACACTCTAAGCTTTACATGTTCGAATTAACCCATTTGCATAATAGAGTGTGCAATGAACACATTTTTTAAATATTTGTTAGTGTATCATCAACAACAATTCAGTCAAAGCATAATTAAATCAAATATTTTATTTAAAAGAAAAAAATGAACTATCAAGAGTATGGAAGATGGAATAAGTAAACTGTATATGTTTATAGAAGTACAAACTTATTGAAAATTAAAAACGTTCAGATATAGTTTGTGTAAAATTGCTATAAGCCGTATAAATGAATTCCGTTTGCAACATGTATATGGAATTTAAACATTAAAGCGTTTTTGTTTATTTGTTATAGTAATAAGGCCCATTTTACGACATAGATTTGGACCACCAAATGCATACATATTTTATTAATTAATTGAAGTTTTGTAGACACAATGTGTCATTTGGCGACTATTTCTGTGAACAAAAAGTAAAATATTGATAAACCTTGCTCATGAGAGCGAGGTAAATAAAACTAACTAACCAAATAAACGATGCAGTGAGAATCGATGTTTCATCATCAATGAAGGCTAACAATGGTAAACCCAGGAGAAAGTTGGAAATAATCCCTCCAGCAAAACAAACCAGTAAACATCCTACATAGCAAGCCAATGGGTTCTTCCGCAGAGGGCTCACACCTAAAAATAAAAATTTTATAAAAAATTGTATGCACTGTAGTTTCCTTCATTTCACTGGTTTATCATACTCAATTCATACAGAATATGCTATTTCCGTTTGGTTGCTGATAATGATATGGCATGGAATTGGTAAGGGCTCAGTGCAGGTCTTGGGGCTGTGCTATTAATTAATTGATAAGTTTAATTGACGGAAATTTAATTAATTGAAATGAAAGAATTTTTTACTAGTCAAGCCAGTTATCAAGTAGTTACTGTGCACTGCATGTTACTAAATCAAAAATGTACGACAGATGGTAACTTTCTGTTGCTACACATAAGGCAATTTTAGTTGCACGTCACAAAAGCATGAGACGAAAAAATAGCTTACGAAATTTTTCTGCAAAAATTAGCGTTTTTTGTGTTAGGCACAGCGTGTACATATACACATAAAAGAACATCCGGTGACATACTGTAATTGTGAGCAAATTCAAATCTAAAGGCTAAGTACTAATCTGAATCTAGAAACATTTCGTGAACTCATTTTCTCCAAAGTTGTCTCAAGTAATTGATGGCTGACCGATCTTTCTACTAAGGTTCGTTTTTACTAATTGCAATTTCATTTCACATTGCTATAAATGACTTTTCGTGAATTTCACGCCTAATAAATTTTTTTCACGGTGAAACTTATTCTATTTTGTCTAAACTGATTATTTTAATAAACATTTTTTTATCAATGCCACCTAACCACAAATATTGTTTGAGTCAATTAGTTGCAGGGGCATTCCACGAAATGATCTAAAAATGTCCCTACATGTAAGACTAAATGTTTCGAAGCTAATGTTATGTTGAGTCGCATATATCGATGATTAACTTAATCGACATGACTATTGCGCGCTATGCGTTTTACACTTAAAATATGTCTAAAAAATTCGCCTATATCGACATCGTCGATATCGATATTTCGCCTATATCGATTCAAACATCAGACACGCTTGAGAAGAAAATTCACATGTATCAACATAAATAACTTTCGGAAACATAAAAATTCAAACTGCCATTTGAGCGGCCTTGCGTTAGCAGCCTCTGTAGATTGAATAACAAACTGGTAGTAAAGCTGAGTTAGCTGTGATGCTTCTATTTTATGAAGAGTTTGTCTGATTTGTCATACATAATAATTAATGAACAGATGTATTAACTGACAGCCCAGTTAATTGGGTGCCACAAAATAGGGTTTGCATATACTGACATTGATTGATAGCCTTGTAGAGTAGCGTTGTCCATATTTAAATCATGCTTGAAAAGATGCGTTTGAATAGCCTGATGTGGTGTAGTTCAAAAATCGGTGTGCAAAAAAAATTTCAAATTCGTTTGAGAGGGAGCTAAAATTCAAACGATTCCAACAATTTTTCGCACAATGATTTTTAAGCAAAACTACACCACATTAGGTTGTTCAAACACAGCTTTACAAACATGATCAAAATATGGACAACCCTGTTGTAGAAATGTCGATATATGCAAATGCTACTGTATTAACTTATTAAAAAATTTGTTGTAAGTCAGATGAGAAATATTTTCGATGAAGAGAACTCTTAATATAAAAATGAAAATTCACCTGAAATGTCACAGCGAACTCCATAGCAGGATAAAATGAAGTGAGCTACATCGAACACGGGGAACATTGGTGTGAAGGCAAAATTAGCCGCCATCTCAGAAATCGACTCCATCGAGAAACTTCACCGTCACATAACTAAATATCAGAAGTAAACCGCAAGCAGACTACTTGAACGAGTAAACAATCAAATGTGTATTTATCTAGATATGGACCAGCAAATAATGCAAATCACCATAACAATCAAATTTTTAAGAAAACAACTTCATTAGTTTCTGGCTCAAAATTTTGTCTAGATTTCGAAACTGGCGTTAACTGCGATATTCAAAATGTTTTCGAAATTTTGAGTTTCTATATTTATTTGTGAAATAGAGGGACTATTCTATTTTAAAGCAGGCGTCGAGTTGGAATTGGGGCAGGCGAAAAATTAGGCCGCCTTGAGATGGACTTGGGTCTAAAGTTATATGTAATTGGTATTTGAAATATATGAGAAAAACACTAATATGAAAATTTAAGCTGCAAATGATAAAAATCATTCTCTTTAAACTTAATCAGCCCTGCATTGTTGGCTGATGAAAAACTTCTAACGCATTAATATTGTATTGCTTGCTGCAAGTAAAAAGCGTTTTTGTAGTCTCTCACCTTGCTTTGATGTAAGCTGATGTAAGGCGGAAGTAAATTTTTGAATATGTAAAAACTGATATTTTCTCTAAGCAATATAAAGGGCTTGTTGCATCCCGAGACAACTCCTAGTAATAGTATAGTTTCATTAGTTGCGTCAGTACCTATATTCCTAAATGTATATGCAAGTTATCTAATAAAATTCAAAGTGGGCCGTTATGAAGCACAGGACAGTGTCAATGGCATAAAAGAAAAATGTGAGCTGGGCTGGGCTTGGGTCTAAGATGTATTGGACCAAGTAAAGCCGTGCTTCAAAGTTGTACCTATGCTAATTTGACTTCAAACTGGCTACAACAAATTATTTTGCAGTTTCCTGTGTCAATAAGACAGCGGAAACAGGAATGAGAAATATATACGTTGCGAGTGGTCAGCACGTAAGGAACCTGTGCCTGGAAATATCATTCTCCGGCTCTAAAACTTGGCCTGTTTGTGAAAGCACTCGATGCTGATTTGCTTGTCTTTGCTCACAGAGGATTTATATTATTTTTATTTGTTCTAACCTTAAAGCTAGCTACGTCCAAGCCTAGTATCCTAAACCAAATTTTAACTCTAATAATCTTAAATAAAAATGTACTTAAGTAGACTTTGGATTAAAGCGAAACCAAAATAACTAAGTGAATTAGCTAAGAAATTTAGCCATTGCATAAAATGTCTGATATTACAGATTTACTGTAACATAATACATTACACGATTTTTGAGACTTATATATTTAAAACACTCAGTGTCTCTAAAAAATCATCACACTCACTGCAAATCTACTTTTGCGAGAATAAAGTTTGCAAAGCAAACGAACTGCAATATGCGGATTGACTTTGCATTTCAAACAAAATTAATTTTGCATAAAATTCGCAGCAGTAAGTACTTGGATTGGAAACGCATGGCACAGTAGAAGTCGAAGAATTGAAAACCATGGCTATCCATGAAAATACAGAACATATTGATTTAATTATTATTAGTTTTTGCCAAAATTTCTTACAACAGACATCCAAACCGCAAGATTTGTTTGTTTGAGCTATGTAGTACGCAACACAGTTTGCGAAAATTTACTCGTTATAAATCCTAAGTCTAAACCTAAACCCTTAAACCAAGAGGTGTTGGTTGGATATTCCACTACTTTGAAAAAAAGTTTTTGAAGAAAATGTTTTTAGTTATGAATATCCGTCGAAATAACTGATAATTGACGTAGCAGGTTAATAATTGACTGACTTCTGTCATTTGATTATCGAACAGTTCCTAATAATAAGAATGAGATGGGGAATTAACAAAGATTTAGTAGGGCTGTTTTGATGACCAATACCATGTCATAATTTCGGGTAAACAACTTTTTCAGTAAACTGATACTGATTTTTTAAAAATAACGTTATGAATTGCTATAAGATGCAAATTTCAAAATTTATCAGAAACACCTGATAAACTATTTTAGCTAAATCAAAAAGAGTAAACATTTCCTAGGTATTGGTGAATATCAAAAGCAGACCAAAGCCAAAAAGAGCGAAAACATAACATAGGAGATGAAATATTAACTACCCAAAAATAAGAATATTAAAGTTAATACATTTTCGCATAATTCGTTTCACTAAGATGCTTAATAAAATTGGTATTCCTTACCAAAATCGCGAAATTCAATACAATTAATAAATAGTTATATTAAACTTGCATTAAAGCACCAATAATAACCCAATATTCTAATTTGCGGAGTGTCAGAATTCAAAGCCCAAATTAAGTCGCTATTCTGCTTCACTTTGCTTAGCTCTAATCTTGAGAACAGACTTCTTCATTTTGCTAGCATATGACAATAGGAATGGTTCGAGCAAGCTTTACACCCTGGAACGTTCTATGGTAATCTAATTTTCTGATAAGTGTTCTGCAAAGCTGTACAAAGTGATACCATCTAGTTTAAGCGTAGATCGATTGAGTTGAGAAAAAGGGAATAGGCCTACTACCTGACTGGCTAATCAAATAACGCGATTGCAACTTACAGAAATTGAAGAATATTTATCAAAAACTGGAACCACTATGAAAAATTTTTTCTCATTATCAGGAAAAGAAACTGTGCGAATCCATTAATAGAGGAAGTCCACTTAATTTCGTTTTGCATAAATATATTTTATTTAAATAATTCAGGGTTAAATGCAGGGTTTGGAAATAATTTATTTAAATATTATTGTTGGGTAACAATAAATTATTGTTGTTGATAAATCGATAAAATAAATTATTGCAACTATTGTTGAACCTTTAAACGATTATCGTAGACTTGCCAAAACGAAGTTGAAAAGAATCAAGTCAATTAAAAATGCTAAATAGCATTTTCTCTACAAGTTGCAGGGACCCACTTGAAATTGGATTACCCCATTTTTCTGGAGATGCTTTCCAAATATTTGCTGGATTTCTATCACATATTTTCCCAGGACTTTAGGTAATTACCAAGTACACAATCAAGGAATGAATCAGGCCACGACGCTGTTAGATATATATTTATTTAACCCCATTCGACCTGGGACATCATGATTTTTAATGACGTTATCAAATCTGAAAATTTATAGACTTAAATAAGTTAAATATTGCTTTTAACTATTGGAAATATTTTGATTTATCAGAATTATCGAATAAACGTTTCTTGGTTACTTCACATATATTTTCTAACTCACAATAATTGAGTTTCACAAAATAGAACGACTCTAACCCTGATTGAATAGCAACATTCTATATTAAATGAGCAGCTATTGACGAAAAATTGTTATGAACGTTAGTAAAAGTCGGCACGTCTCATTAATAATTTTTTTGTATTATTTAAAAGTTTAATAGTGTTGAGGAGGAGGGGAGGGGGTTAGGAAATCGGTTACTCTTGACGAATAAAATTAAATAAACACAGGAAATGCTGTTAGCAAATCAACTTACAGCACAATAATGTTAGTTAATACATGGACAGTTTATATATAATCCTGAAAACGCAGTGTCAACTTTTACTGGTTGAATTTTTTATATTTATTGTCTTTGAGATTCAAGAATTTTTCGAAACATAATTTTCAATATTTGTTACAATAATATTTTTAGAAAAACAATTATTTTTGAAAGCCAAAAATAAAAGGGAGTAAATTCCGAATGGTATATCTGTAATAGAGATGGCTTGAAGAAATGCTTAGATTTATGTTATTATTTTAATTGCTAAGCTACAACACTACTTCAGTAGCACATCTATTAGTGATCGAAATGGATGAAACGTGCATGTTCAAAGCTGCAATCAGCGAATAATAAAGCGGTTATTTTTTTACAAAGAAATATTCTTTTTATGCGCAGATGTATACATTTACAAAGTCAGATTTTTATAAATAGTGTGCAATAAGAATTTTAACATGGTTCGCAATTATACCATATTTTTCACAACTGAAATAAAGAAATTGTTTCAAAAAATACCGTATAAAATGGACATTGCCATTGGTTGGCATGAATGCACAATGGGAAGTAGAAATTCCTATAAGAAACCATTCTTCATTTAAATATGACACAATTTAAGGAAACCCCGGAAATGGCCTTCTAAATTTGTGATAAACTTATATCAAAAAGTAGTAACATTGGGAAACCCCTTATCACTAAAGAAAATTCAACTCGCTGAACGATTTCCGACTGAAAAAACTTAAATTAAATTTTACTACTTTTTTTAAAATTTGTAATAGTTGTTCAAAAGTAAATGCTATGGAAGGTAGTTCCTACATTAAGGATGAAAAAATTCTGTAATTTCATAAAATAGAAAGAGGGCTCAGACGTCATGGTTGTCAATTTTGAGAACACAAAATTATTGCAATGACTTCGTTTGTGAGAGCTTAGCATGAATCTGTTAAATTCATGTTAAAAATATGATGGTTAATAAACTACAGAAGAGTGAGCAAAAAACGTTTTGAATATTCAAATTTGATTGATAAAGGAAATTAAAAAGCACGTCATTTTCCATTATGCAAATGCACTTCTTGTAATTCTCAATTCTAATTTTGGATAGCATTCTGGTTTCGAAAAAGTAAAACTAAATTCACAAAAACTATAATTGTTTCTTATAAAAATTGAATAATTAATGCTAAACATACTTGCTTTAACATATACAAAATTAACTTTTATCGAATTACAGCTATCACCTTAAATAGTATTAAACAAAATCTGCTTTTTCAACATCGGAATTGATTAATTCTAAGATTCACATTGATGAAATAAAATAACAATTCATACATGCAAGATATTCTTGACCTAATTACATTACTAGGCGCCAATTTGGAATGTGATCCCAATCCTAAACTTTAATTTCGTCTATAGAATGTAGTAGCAATTCATTCTCCATTTGCCCATGCGTTGTGAGCTTCTATTCAGATTGAGATGGCACACCGATTATATTTATGAACTAGAATATAATTCACTCTAAGTGTTAAAGATTGTGAACAAGCACATGGTGTTTTGAACAGCCTTCGCTTTTTTAGTAAACCCTGAGAATAATGAAGTTCGCCTTTAATTCAAATTATTTCACAATAACTGGAAANTTCTTGACCTAATTACATTACTAGGCGCCAATTTGGAATGTGATCCCAATCCTAAACTTTAATTTCTTCTATAGAATGTAGTAGCATATTTAAAAGCTGCAATTTATTCTCCAGAACGTTGCACTTTCCATTTGCCTAAGCCCATGTGTTGTGAGCTTCTATTCAGATTGAGATGGCACACCGATTATATTTGTGAACTAGAATATAATTCACTCTAAGTGTTAAAGATTGTGAACAAGCACATGGTATTTTGAACAGCCTTCGCTTTTTTAGTAAACCCTGAGAATAATGAAGTTCGCCTTTAATTCAAATTATTTCACAATAACTGGAAACGCATTTCGAAGTAGTTTCAATCAGTGGACAGAGCAGAACTTTTTTGACTCCTTAATAGTGTATCTAACTAAAGTTGAGTAAACAAAATTAGCCTAAAATGTAATTATAAAAAACTATACATATATAAAAAATAACTTGAACTTTACATGAATTGGTCATGATGGGATAAAATCTCATCTTATATTGTACACAAAGTCATTTTATTTCGAGAGAATAATTGTTATATTTCAATATTATTCCTTTGCGGCCTAAAGTGGTCATTTAGGGCAACGCAACATATAAAACACACGATAAAATGCTATCTTACCTCCAAGTAGTTGTGGTCACTTTCTTATCAGTGGCAGAAGATATCAGACTTTCCAAACATTATGACTCACATTTTGGTAAGCGACACGATTGACGCAAGGATTTCTGTACGATTTGTGGAAGCGTGCTTCCAACACGAAATGTTTACAGTTATTTATTCACACCATAACGCGATTTGTTACGCTGGAAATTATTGTGACCGTTTATTTTTCCTAAAACCAAGAACTAGATCAAAATTCTTTATGTTGTCACTTGAGCGCGACTGGAAATTCGGAGCAAACATTTAGAGTCCCAGAAATTGCATTGTTGACAAACGATAAAATGTAATTCTCACATTAAATCTTCAATTAGATTGGATATTTATTGTATAATATTGGATCACCACCTGGAAAAATATAAGCAGTTTCGACAGGAATCTATTTTTTCAATAAGAATTCTTGTTTTTATAAGAATTACAAGGCTTAAAATGATCAAAATTTAAGAATCAACATAAGGCTCCAAATATTAACTCAGATTTCTGAAAACCTAATATACTGAGATGTTGGAAAATTTGCGGTTTTTTGTACTTTATATTAATATTTTCAATAGAAAATTAACGTTTAACAGCATGCAATATTTGAAAGGTTAAGATAATGATAACTCCGATTCGCTCTTATGCATGTAAATACCATTTGACCCGCCGAAATTTAAGAATAATGTAAGAATACTTTAGGCTCATATTGTAATGATTATAAAAAGAATGAGTGTAATTTGGATAATTCTAGCGGGTGAAGGGTGGGGGTTTAAGGAAGGAGAGTACTGGATTGAAAACCACCTAAAATCTTATTGGCAGACAGATCAAATTCGACATATTGAAGCATTCTGAAATAATGGATAAGACGTAAGAAAGCATTTTGGGTTTATAAACAGAAGCGTGAATTGATTAAAAGATTGCACCGATTGAACTGTGTATTGAGATCCGTGTGGGTTGATTTAAATCACTCGATTTAAATCAAATCGGATTTAAATTATTAGTTAAATCAAAGCACTTATTGATTTAAATCAAGTACACTAAAAAAAACAAAGCAGTGTATTCTAATTGTTTTGAAGTCATTGCCCTGATATTGGAATGAATTGGAAAGCTCTGAAATGTTGTTTTGCATGTTTTTTATCTGCAGTTTATTTAAAATTTATTGTATTTCAAAAATAGCATTATCAAAAGGATTTCTATTATTTACTACCTTGGAAGAATATCTGGGTAAAATTGAAATTTACATAAAAAATCCGATTTAAATAAAAAACCGATTTTTTGATTTTTAAAATTTAAATCGGATTCTTGCCCACCACTGATAAAGATGCAATAATGCTTTAACCTGTTAAGCGTCCCCTCTCATTTCCCTGACTGCTTCCAAAACGTCACCATATTTAGCTAAATTTTCAAAATCTTTTAAAATGCATTTTAATCAATTTTGTCCCTATTATTATGCATTTTTTAAATTTACAACAGTTTATTGTACATATTCTAAATCGACGCTGACATTTGCAATGAAATTAGCGAGACAAACATAAGTCGACGCTGATGCTTAACAGCTAAACTAAAAAATATTTCTTAACCTAATTTACAATATTTAAAGTAGTACCAGCTGCGATTAGTAGTTAGCTTGGTCCCCTACTACGTTTTTCCCTGAGAAACAATATTTCGGGGTAAAAATTACATAAACTTTAAAAATTAGCTTAGATGAATAACGGAATAAATGATTTTTTGTTAATTCTATACATGTAATTTCTCTTAACATTTCATGTTGGTATAAACTAGATTGCGACATTTACAAAAGCTGTAAACGATTTCGAAATCGAATGCTAAACGTAGCTTAACGTAAATGGTTGTTAAAGTTTGCGACATGTGCAGAAATGATGACATACACACGCATCTTCAAACAATGCTCAAAATCAATCCGCCCACATTTCAATTACATCTTATGTAAATAGATGCCACTTCACTGACACACCCCATAATCCAATATTGGTCATTATTGTATATACAACTTTTTGACAAATTTAATATCTAAATGTTAATTATGTGGTAATCAATAAAACCCAGATTTTTACTGTTAACTAAATACTCTAAACACATTCGCGGTCTTAAATGAAATTGTATCCAGTAACCAATCCTTAACAAAATTTATTATTTTGTCCGCAATGTACGGGTCTATAATAAAATGGTACCCCTGTACAATTTTTAGGAATTATTGAGTTCGCTCTGTCCAAATTCCATAATAAATTTAAAATGTATGTAAACTCATTTTGTAACAAAGATTGCAAAAAATAAGGAAGTAGCCTGAAACTTTGATATATGATGGATTTGGGTCTGTTTATTAACATACTTGAGCATCGGCCTCATCCCGTAAATAATCATGGAGAAAATTGGCGTGTCAGATCCGTATTATGGAAAATGTCGAATTTTACCCAGTACAAAGCGGACCCTATTTTAATTTATATTTACAATGTGTAATTACTTAAATCATAAGAGTTTATACTTGCTTTTAAAAAAAGTAGCTAAAATAAACGTAAACTACATGCTGCTTCAAACCGAATAATATTTGAAATGTACACCTCAAACCGAGCCGAACCTAAACCCGAAAATTAGAAACCGAACCAACAATTTTGATTGAAATATCTACAACCACTTAAAAGACATTTTTGAAGAATTTTATTACATACTTTTCATATGATAGCCATTTTTTAGTCTTTTCCATCTTTTGTACATGACCAAGGGCTTTGCCGAGTTAAGAATACAAACAAAATGAAATAAATCCAACAACAATACTTACAGAACAATATGATGTTTTAGATTATTGTTTAACTTATTGTGTACGTCAAACAGGGACCTACTGCCAAACCCATGTTAAACAAACTTAAGGGATGCCGCATTTAGGTGTAAGATTCCTCAAAAGTAAATTTCCTAAAGACCAATTACAGAAATGCTGATACTTTATTTTTAAGCAGTTACCCCAAATTAGAATTAAACAGTCTCATATAGCCTATTACTTTTATAATCATGCAAAACTGAATACAAATATATTTCACTAATTCTTTAAAATTACATTGTGCCATTGAGAAATCGGGCGCATTACGCCCCTGAAATCAAATCAGTATGGATGCGCGTGATAATTTCATAAGAAAAATTTCTAAGTACATATGTTTAAACACTGATATTGTAAGAGTTTTGTCAGTGGATTACAATTGAGAACCACTCAAAGTAATTGAAGTCATTTTTGGCGTTAATCGAGTAATGGGTGACTTCCTTCTACTTTTCAAGATTCCGAATGCTCAGTAATCCATTACTATTACTAATATTTTTAAGTTTTTGAGTGACCTATTTAAAATAGCGTGCACTATGAGATCATCCATGATCTATAAATGATGTTATGTTCATATAGCATCACATAGCGGATTTACACAATCTCCCAAATTTCACTCTTTCCTTGGAACGCCATACAACTGCAATCTTCACAAACTATTCTTGGCACCAAGCATAGCCTTGTTCTCATAAGTCTACTGATACTGAAACTTTTAATATCCCTCACATTTTCACAATTTCTTAGAGGATTGAACTTCCTTAAAAAAAATTAACTATACTACTTTTGCAAACAGATCAGTTAAGGTTCTAATGCGATTCAAATCAGACTTGTCAACGAGAAGAAATTTTTAAGCTAGTCTCGCCACATAAAATCTTTCAATAAGGCTCGTTTCAGCTCGAAATTTTCTTAAGAATATTGCGCTCTGAGTTTTTTACATAGCTCTTCTTATTATTTAATAAATATTTCTAATATAAGATTATAAGAAAAGCATATTGAATGAAGTAAGAAAAATCTGCATCATCAAATTAATAAGCAGTACTATAAATGTGCTTTGCTTAAAAAGCTTGTTTTGGGCTAGTTATAATACTCTGCCCAAGCTCGTCTCGGCTCGTTGACAAGTGTTTCAAATACGAAAACCTATTATCAGAAACTACTTTATAAACATAACAATCACTAAGTAATTAATATGATTAAAATTGGTGTGAATTCAACAAACTATGTAGGAAGGTAATATTGCGCAACTTACGAAACTCGATAAAGATTTTTACTTAATTTGATTACATCATAAATTATGATTCGTGATACGTTACTTTTCTACAGAACGAATTTTTCATACTTTACTTTAAAAAATGTGTATACGTATCTGATGCCGCATAACTTTAATAATATATATATATATATATATATATATATATATTAAATTAAGGAAAAAACCAAAAAATAAGAGGGCTATTATATTCAAAGGTTTTTAATGTGAAACAACACATACGAAATCAATAAAATGTAAATTAAAAAACTTTGAAAATGAATTTTTGGAATAATAAGTTGGAATTTTATAAAATTGCTAAAACTATAATAATGATAACGTTCAAACTAATTTGGTTATGCTAGGAACATAAAAATCTGCATCTTGCTGACTGATACAAGTAATTCTAAAACAAAACTTGAGTGTAATTGTCAAAATACAAGTCTCGCACTCGCACTCTTTTAAGAAAATATAACTAATGTGGCCATTAATAAACCAATCTATAATGAGAAAGATATATTTGTATTTTTGCTAAATTCTGATCAATTGACATCTATCTAAAGAAATTAGTGATTTCAGATTACAGTTAAAATATGATATTTCTTCAATTTTAAGATTTAAAAGGAGTTTAATGTTAAAAACTTTTTGAACGATTGAATTCACGAGTACATTCTTAAATACATTCGTTCGAACATAATGACACTATTACACCTGAAACTGCAATTCCAAAACATACAAATGGCCGGAAATCTCGTGTTAATTCACAAGCAGCATGTACTTTTTTTCTCTAATAGCAAAAAATACTTAGTGCCGCCTGTAACGCTACAAAACCATACGAGCTAGCCTTACCTCAGTCACTCCATGAACAACCAATGGGAGGGGATAGGAAACCCTAGCTCCTCTAGCTACACAAGTGATAAAAATGGGCATTACAAGGAGGGGGCGAGATGAGGGAAGCTGCCACTCTCCTTGAACTTAAGAGAGTCATCACAAAATGAAATAGAAACCTCAATTTTTGAAATATATTAATATAACTTAGATTTCTTTTGTCGGGCATTCTCTCGTCATTCAAACTCAAAACTACTACATTTCATTTGCTGTCTTGTTTGAAAAACGCGAGAGAGGCGCAATCAAATTCTAGCACTACAGAAACTATAGGATATGCCTTCATTCTGTATACCAAGCAAAATTCTCTGTTCTGATCGTGGTATACTCACGCTGTTAGTTTATGACCTTTACAGTAACCGCAGACTACTGAGTACAAATAACTAACTAATAAATTCAATGTGAGAGGCCATCTAGCGAAAACAACTATTAATATAAATTTTAATAAAACATAAAATCCCATAAATGAATACCGATACATTAAACCTTCAAAAGAACTGCGTACTGGAAATATATAAAAGTAGTACATACATTCAACAAAAATGCATAGAATTAAAAGTCTAATAGCAAAAATCGATAATAACTAGAACACTAATAAAAAATTCCAATAAATAATTCAAACAATTGATGAGAAAATTGAAGAATTATTAAAAATATAATTCGTAGAGCAATGCAAAGTAAATAAAATCATATATTTATAAAGAAATGTTTTGCGGTGTAAAGTAGATCTGCAACAAATAAACAGCCTGGTGTCAATTTAAAAGAACAATCACTTTTTCCACATTTTTAAAGAATTTTCTCCAAGCCTATTGGGAAATTTTGAAATCCTCTGCCATGGATGGACATATCTATTGGTGAACGTGCTTGAATGCAAATTTCTAATAAAGCGTGTTGCTGCGTCAGAACTACTTGAAAACTATTTATCGATGAAAATTCCGTTTTAAAAAAAAGATTTAAAAAATGATTCCATACCTAAAGCTCAAAAATATGATTTAAAGCCCAGAGACACCACCAACAAAACTTTAATTGAGGAGTGTAGTGCGCAAAGTCTTCAACCAGTACCTCTCAAACTTAATTCCATTTTTTAAACCAATTCTTTTGACAATTTTCAAACAAAAAACAGACGCTTCATTTGAATTTCTTTTGAAAAAGCAAAAGCATTGTAACCAATGGTTAAATTGACTCTCTGCGCAATTCTAGTGAAAGTATATTTTCCTGAGTAACTGTCAGTAGTTTCAATGACTTCTTTAACATTTCACGTCAATAAAGTTATTACAATTCAAAACTTTCACATTTCCTTTTGTTCGATTTTAAAAGGAACTGCTAAATTGATTTTGAAATTCAGTAGTGTTTAAAATTAGCGCGCATTAGCAATGACAATGTGCTTTGTTATATTGTGATTAACTAAATTACTAACAGTGATTAGTTGAAGAAATGATATATTGATTGAAAACTTTACCTCTCCAAAGTAAAAAAACCAGTGCGTTTGTTGGAAATGCATTAAATAAACACTATCAAACATTACTAAACATTATTTAACAGTCCTAAAACTCTTGCATGATTAAACAATTCTAACTGCCTTATTGACTCAAGTTCATTGTTATTGATTCTACAGAGGGTGTGTCATCGATAACTACAATTTTGAAATAGCTTTATCTGAGTGAAAAACTACAGAAAGCAATATTCTTAAAACTCACCGAATATGCTGGAACTGCACTCCGTTGTGTTGTACAAGAGCGTGAAGACGACATTCAAGATTCTCAATAGCTGCAGCCATGGTTGCACCAGATATCTGCGAATTCGCTACCATGGTGGCTCTTTCAATTACTCAAACTGAGGCTTTGGAAGTAAGCAGATCTTTTATCAAACGCCGTTTTTGTTTGAACATTCTCATCAAAGCAATTGAAAATGATACTTTACTGGGAGTAATCGCATCTTCATGCCTTAGTGAGACAAAATAGATGAATTTTTAAAATATTCGTTTTCAGTGATTTCTAAAAATAGAACTTGTTTGAATATTGGAAAAAATTCACCCGAGCTATAGCTATTTCAAAATTGTAGTAACTTATGACACACTCTATATATAAATCAATTTCTTTTCATATTTATATGAAGATTTAGCACTCAATGTCTCTGATTTCGTGCTATCTTTATCTAAAGCTCGTAGGTTGGAAAGTCATGATAACACAAAAAAATATTTAGAGTTTCCCAGATAAGCTTGGAATTAAGCTTTTTTGTGGCAGCGTGCTTAAACAGCCTACTGAAATATCTACATGGTGTATTGAGGAAAGCGCAAAAAAATTATCTACAGACTCTTTTATCATAAATACATGCATTCGAAACAATTCTCATCTAAAGCTAGCGAACGGCAGCCCGTTATTTAAAAAGGATAATCCTCTAAGATGTGAAAACTATCGCCCAAATTCAATTACCTCCTCTTTTGAACAAATCAGCTTATATTGAAACATAATTAATTATTGCAAGCACGCAATTATGTTTCCGGAAACCCCCCCCCCCC
>CABFPE010000044.1:200038-211684 GCA_900660155.1 Hofstenia miamia
CCCCCCCCCCCCAATCGCTGATGCATTACCGAATCATAGCGTTCATTATTTGATAATGTTCAATGCGTACACTTAAACAGAGGAAAAGTCAATTGATTTGTTCAAATAAGGGCTGTGGGACCATTACAATGAATGCTGTTTGGAAAGTTTAATACATACAATACAACAAAGTGAAATTACTTGGTTTAAACAAGAAGGCTTAGCCAACAATAAATCATTGTAGATGCTTCACAGATTGACATGTCATAGTATTAAACATTTATAAAACAAAGAAATTCAATTTTTCTATTGAAAAATCCACATTGTTGACATTATAGACCTTGTCCATGGAAATGGGTATAAATGAGATTGCGGCTGGCTAATGCCTTAGTGATGAGCCACCTTTTGCACTGTAATGTGATATTTAACAACTAAAACCATCTTTGCTCGATAAATTAGATTCACAAATAAAATGGTTCAAAAAAATTGTTTCAATAACAGTAGAACCTCGAAAGAATACTTTTCGATATAATAAGACCTTTCATGATTTATTCCCGATTATATATTTTTCTTTAATTCAATTGTAACATTCGCAATACACGGTTACCATTTGACAAAATCCAATTTCATTCATATTTGCTTGTTTATGCAATAACCGAAATTTTGAAATGGAAAAAGTAATATTCAAAAAACACTTTTTAAAAAACCTTTCTAATTGAGAAGAATAGATGAACAAGAAATTAGAGATTACATTCGCTCCTATTTTTACCCTAAAATTTTTTATAAGGCATTCTACAATAGGCTTAATTAGCAAAAAAAAGAAAAAACGTCTAAATTTATTGTAAACATCAATTTTTTGTAAATATTGTCGTTTGCATTGGGCGTTTTTGACGGTATTGTAGCAGTATATTTGTGAATATAGTATGCTGCAACAAATAAATTTCTTCGTCTTCCTATATGGCTTAACTTCTACATAAGCAGGGACTCAAAAAGTTTTCTTCTAATTTGAACTAAAATGAATTTTGTTGATATCATATATTAAATCTGAAAAAATATAAGCAATAGGGTTAAAATCAACATATATATGATCTATGTTGTCACTCATTTATTTTGAAAGATCACATAAGCAGGGACTCAAAAAGTTTTCTTCTAATTTGAACTAAAATTAATTTTGTTGATATCATATATTAAATCTGAAAAAATATAAGCAATAGGGTTAAAATCAACATATATATGATCTATGTTGTCACTCATTTATTTTGAAAGATCACATAAGCAGGGACTCAAAAAGTTTTCTTCTAATTTGAACTAAAATTAATTTTGTTGATATCATATATTAAATCTGAAAAAATATAAGCAATAGGGTTAAAATCAACATATATATGATCTATGTTGTCACTCATTTATTTTGAAAGATCACATAAGCAGGGACTCAAAAAGTTTTCTTCTAATTTGAACTAAAATTAATTTTGTTGATATCATATATTAAATCTGAAAAAATATAAGCAATAGGGTTAAAATCAACATATATATGATCTATGTTGTCACTCATTTATTTTGAAAGATCACATAAGCAGGGACTCAAAAAGTTTTCTTCTAATTTGAACTAAAATTAATTTTGTTGATATCATATATTAAATCTGAAAAAATATAAGCAATAGGGTTAAAATCAACATATATATGATCTATGTTGTCACTCATTTATTTTGAAAGATCACATAAGCAGGGACTCAAAAAGTTTTCTTCTAATTTGAACTAAAATTAATTTTGTTGATATCATATATTAAATCTGAAAAAATATAAGCAATAGGGTTAAAATCAACATATATATGATCTATGTTGTCACTCATTTATTTTGAAAGATCACATAAGCAGGGACTCAAAAAGTTTTCTTCTAATTTGAACTAAAATTAATTTTGTTGATATCATATATTAAATCTGAAAAAATATAAGCAATAGGGTTAAAATCAACATATATATGATCTATGTTGTCACTCATTTATTTTGAAAGATCACATAAGCAGGGACTCAAAAAGTTTTCTTCTAATTTGAACTAAAATTAATTTTGTTGATATCATATATTAAATCTGAAAAAATATAAGCAATAGGGTTAAAATCAACATATATATGATCTATGTTGTCACTCATTTATTTTGAAAGATCACATAAGCAGGGACTCAAAAAGTTTTCTTCTAATTTGAACTAAAATTAATTTTGTTGATATCATATATTAAATCTGAAAAAATATAAGCAATAGGGTTAAAATCAACATATATATGATCTATGTTGTCACTCATTTATTTTGAAAGATCACATAAGCAGGGACTCAAAAAGTTTTCTTCTAATTTGAACTAAAATTAATTTTGTTGATATCATATATTAAATCTGAAAAAATATAAGCAATAGGGTTAAAATCAACATATATATGATCTATGTTGTCACTCATTTATTTTGAAAGATCACATAAGCAGGGACTCAAAAAGTTTTCTTCTAATTTGAACTAAAATTAATTTTGTTGATATCATATATTAAATCTGAAAAAATATAAGCAATAGGGTTAAAATCAACATATATATGATCTATGTTGTCACTCATTTATTTTGAAAGATCACATAAGCAGGGACTCAAAAAGTTTTCTTCTAATTTGAACTAAAATTAATTTTGTTGATATCATATATTAAATCTGAAAAAATATAAGCAATAGGGTTAAAATCAACATATATATGATCTATGTTGTCACTCATTTATTTTGAAAGATCACATAAGCAGGGACTCAAAAAGTTTTCTTCTAATTTGAACTAAAATTAATTTTGTTGATATCATATATTAAATCTGAAAAAATATAAGCAATAGGGTTAAAATCAACATATATATGATCTATGTTGTCACTCATTTATTTTGAAAGATCACATAAGCAGGGACTCAAAAAGTTTTCTTCTAATTTGAACTAAAATTAATTTTGTTGATATCATATATTAAATCTGAAAAAATATAAGCAATAGGGTTAAAATCAACATATATATGATCTATGTTGTCACTCATTTATTTTGAAAGATCACATAAGCAGGGACTCAAAAAGTTTTCTTCTAATTTGAACTAAAATTAATTTTGTTGATATCATATATTAAATCTGAAAAAATATAAGCAATAGGGTTAAAATCAACATATATATGATCTATGTTGTCACTCATTTATTTTGAAAGATCACATAAGCAGGGACTCAAAAAGTTTTCTTCTAATTTGAACTAAAATTAATTTTGTTGATATCATATATTAAATCTGAAAAAATATAAGCAATAGGGTTAAAATCAACATATATATGATCTATGTTGTCACTCATTTATTTTGAAAGATCACATAAGCATGGCGCATATATATACAGTACTGGCCAAAAGTTTGGGAACACTTTCCAAATTTAGAAATTTTTGAATTTTACACTAAAAAACGCAATGTAGAAACAATATAATTACAAAATGTAGAAACAATATGATAACACTGTGTAGAAAGTAAATAGTTAATTCAGAAAAACTCACTAATATTTTGTATGTCCGCCATTATTGGCCAAACACGCAGCAATGCGATTTGACATTGACTGGACCAGCTTTCTGCAATAATCATCAGTAATCTCTGTGCACCATACCACTTTAATTTGCTCCTTCAAATCGTCGAGTGATATGCATTGGCGCTTCCTCAGACAGTTTTTGATGTGATGCCAGCAATTTTGAGGTAGGCCTTGGCTGTGACTGTCTCATTGTGAGGAACAAAATGCAGACCAGAACGCCCATTCGCAGTTAGAGCACCCCAAATCATCACAGAAGGTGCTGAGTGGAGAGTTTGTTACATGTAACGTGTGTTGAATCTTTGGTTTCTTGGTCGTCGAACGTGTGGCCGGTATGATGTAAGCTGGCAAATCTTGGATTCGTCACTAAACATTAATTGATGCCACATCTCAAGGGTGTAGTGTTGGTATTGCCTGCAGAAGCACAGCCGGTTTCGANATTCTGCACTACCGCACCTAGATTTGCTTTTACTTCAGAAGATGAAGAGAATGGTTGATTGACGATGTAACGGTGAATGAGACGGTCAGTCTGAGGGGTTGTCACTTTTGGTCTTCCAGACCGCTTGCGAGAGGAAAATTTTTTTTAGTTGCTGATTACGAGTAACACTTCTGGATACCGAAGATACTGACACGCCCATTCTAACAGCTATAGCGTGATAATTGTACCCCTCCTCGTACAAGATATGAATTTGAGTACGCTTTGTTGGTGAAATTTCACTACCACGGACCATATTTCAAACTATAATGATAGTGCTTTTTCAGTGAAAATTTATTGTGTGTAAATCTAAAGTTGTATTAATTTTATTGGCTACATGAATCTGTTGTAAATTTTAATAAAAAATTGGGAATTCCAGGAATTTTACGACGTTTCCAGGAAATAGCATAAAACACGATTTAGACAGGTTACTGTCCCAAACTTTTGGCCAGTATTGTATATATATATATATATATATATACAATATACATATACATATATACATATATGCATATGCATATATCTATATACAATATACATATATACATGTACAGATTCAAATATACATATACATATATCATATACATGTAAATATATACATATATACATACATATATATATACATGTACATTTACATGTATATACATATATACATATACATTTACATATATACATATATACATATATATAATATATTTTATATAAGCAGAGCATTGGGTTCGTCTACAAAGTGCATTATGTTAATTCTTGACAATCAATCTGAAAAAAATACTAATATCCCAATTTTCATATTTTTATTTAACTGCTTCAATAGCTTCGAGCAGGCCAATAATTTTAAATTGAGTTGTACAGAGTTAGATTTATTATTATAAATGCATAATTTAACTACAAGCGCCATTTTTTAAATTTATAAATACGGCACGATACACTTCAAAATGATTTAGCATTAAATTGCTAACAATGGGGCCTAAAAGCAAGTTTCAGCTTGTTTTTTCAAAATGATTTTATCAATTTTTTTGTTGCTGTTGATAGGCATTGTTTTTAAAATCTTGATGTGATGAAGTCTTTTATATTCAGGTACTTCTTCTTCGACAAAAGATTTTAGTTCGTTTGGCGAAACGTTGTTTTTAACAACAACAAATGCTACCGGAATTTCACCGTCCTTTATATCCGACTTTCCAACGACTGCAGAAGAAATCACCGAATCATGTCTGTTCAAATGGTTTTCCAGTTCGGCGGGAAATATCGTGAAACCACGACACTTAATAATTTCCTTTACCCTACTAAGAAGTTGCAGTTCACCATTTTCAAAGGCCTTTCCAAAATCACCAGTTCTAAAGTAACCATCTTTGGTGAAACAAGCCTTTGTTTTTACTTCATCATTATAGTAGCTTTTAAACATGGGAGTTCCCTTTACACATACTTCACCAGGATTTTGCAATAATTCACAATCCGCAACGTTTACCAACTTGTACGATCCATTAGGACAAATAAATCCTCCATGCGACAAGTTGGTGCCTAACTTACTTGATGAGACAAAGAGCAAGGTTGTTTCTGTTTGACCGTACATGTTTATAAGATTAACATTCTCTCCAAAGATCTTTCTCACACTTCGAAACACTTCAGAGCCTTGGAGTGTTCCCGATGTAATAATGGATTTAACAAAACTTACATCTTCTTCTTGCATTTTATCCAAAGTAGATAAATATGTGAAAATACTGGCAAAAGCAACAATGTGCTGTACTCTATACTTTTTGATTGTGGAATAAAATGACTCTTCAAATTTTCTCATTATTATTAGGTTCGCCCCAGCTGCCATAAACGCTAAGACATTAACATTAATTCCACCACTATGTGGAAAAGGCTGAATCGCATTTACTACTTCACCCTTTTTCATTGGACTAGCCGAGGAATGAAGGACTGTTTCAATAACTCCAAAACAATACTGTGGTTGAAGTAATACAACCTTGGGAACGCCTGTACTTCCAGATGTCATCAACATCTGACAAACATCTAGCAATTCTTCATCATTATGATGAGAAATTTCTCTTTGCAATGTTTCTTCAAGCTGAAGATCATATCGACCATGAGAATTTATAATTTCTGTGTAGACCAAAACACACAATACATGATCAGTCGAAATCTCATTTTGAATATCTTTCCATTTGTCCTGCGTCGTTATTAACAAAGAAGAAGTTGTGGCGTTCAGATTTCGCTTGATGTCGCTAATGGGGGAAGAAGCATGGGATGCAGAAACAACAAGACCTTGATATTGCCCCGCAATGTATGCTGCTAACCATAATATACTGTTTTCAGCAAAAATATGCAATACATCATGTGGAAGCCCTCCCAGATCCTTAATGGCTTTTGAAATAACCTCACTAAGCCTGTCAAGTTCTTCATAAGTGATAGTAACATCCAATGATGCATCTGTAATCAAACTGGTATTGTGCTCCTGAAGATACTTCTTGATATAATTTCCAAGAGAGTAATTTTCATATTTCTTATAATCAAAAGGCGCAAAATGACTTTGAAAAGCTGGTTTGAACATCTCGATTAATAAGTTTGATGAGATTTATAAGTTCATTTGCATAGCTTAAGTATCTTTATCAAGCATATTTGTTTAGTTTAAAGACAAACAATTTATAGATATCGCTAGTGTATAGTTTGAGAGTACAAACAGAAGGTGATGAACAGCAGTGGTATTCAACATGTTAATTTCAAATATTGCGCAAGTTGGTTATGTGCATGATAAAAACCTAATTTAAAATTTTCCATCAAGTTTTCAACACAGCCAATGCATATAACAAATGCCTCAAATAATATATATAACAAACGCTTAGCAATTGTAAAACATGAAGTACAGAAGAGTAGTGTAATTATACAATCGGCTCACTAAAGAAAGAATAACAAACAATCGAGTGAACATCTTGACATAGACATCCAACTTAAAGGCTCAACAACAAATCTGAAAATTGTAAATCAAGTAAAAAAAAGTTAAGCAAAGGACATCATTTTAAATAGACACTAGATAAAAATCATTGAGTTATAAAAAATACACTATTAACTACAACAATTTACTGTATTTACAATGTTTATAAAGGACCTTCAAAAAGAGCCGCTAAAATTCGTTCCGTTTTTTACTAAAATATGCAACAAATTAATAAACGTCTAAAACATATAGAAATTTGTTATTTTTTGCTAAAAGTGTGGTTGTTATGACGACACGTAATAACATATTACATGCTTACAATATGATTTACAAAATTAATCATCAATTATAAATCTATAAACGTCTCTGTTGAAAAATACATCATCTCTGAAATTGGACAGTATTGATTTTAGAGAATATAATTTGTTAAAGGAATCTATTTGAAGCAAAAAAGATACGACTCTTTAAACATACATTTGAAAAACAACAGCAAAAGGCAAATGAAACATTGACTGTTCTGTGAAAAAATATTTACAAATCCCACTATAAATTAATTAAAAATAATTCTCAAATATAATACAAAATAATATTAAAAAGAATGAACAGTACTGTGGACTGGAAATGCGAAACTTTGTTCATTAAAATATAAATAGTAGAGATTGATATTGAATAATCGTATTAATTGATTGACATATATTTGATTCAAAGCGGAAGGAAAATTATTAAAAATTTTTGAAAAAAGAAATAGTTATGAAATGGATACATTAAAAGCAAGCATTAGGAAAGCAAATAATTTAATCGGAAATAATTAAATTTAGCAATGAAAATGACCTTCACAGACAAAAGAGTCTTTTGTTAATAATGAAAAGTGTTTCACAACCCTATACTTCACTAGGGCAATATATTATGCACAAGCATATTACTATCCTTTGTAAGCTAGATGAAACTAGAAAATTGCTAAACCCTGCAGATTGCGCAAACAGCTTGGATGCCATAGAAAAATAAATCGTGTTATTTAAATGTAAGCCTAGAAAAAATACAATCTCATTATTACATGTCAATCTCCTTGCAACCAACACGTGATTCAAAAGCCTAAATTAGGCAAATAGTTTCAAAATGATAATGTATGGATAACTTAGAAATAGATTACCATCTCTTCCTAAAATAATTGAGGAGGTGAAAGGATTAAACCAAAATAATGTGTATGCTCAGTAGGGAAAAATTTATAACTAAATAAATTTTGCATTAATGTGGCAAAAATGCTAAAAAGGTTTTGTTAAATAGTTACTTATATTATGTTAGCAAATTATACGACGAGAATCTGAAAGAAATGAAGGAGAAAATTGGAGGAAAAGAAATATTCCATATTCTGGACGAGACTACCGATTCATGCCATGACATTTCACAGAACGTAATGGTTGGAGTGCTGGATAAAAGACAGTAGTGTATCAAAACCAATGCTACTGGATACAATATTTCTTAAAGAAGCCTGCAATCACACGACAGTACTTAGAGGTCTGATGCAGGCGTTGACAAAGCTGTACGGAGATGATGTGAAGTATGACAAAATTCGTTTAATTGTGACCAACGCTGCATCGTACATGAAGAAAGAAATATCTAACTTTCAAATTTTGCTATCCGGAACCACTATCCATGTTACCTGCCTCGCGCATGCTCTGCACAGGATTGCAGAGAAAGTTCGGGAAAGTGCACTTTGGTTAACAAAAGTACATCTCAATCGTAAAGAAGGTTTTTGTCAACGCAAATCAAAGAATTGCCTTTTTGTGGAAAACACACAACTTACCCTGCCTCCTCAACCAGTTCCTACAAGATGGAGAACATTTTTGGCGGCAGTAAGTTACCATTGCAAAAATTTAAAAATTGTTAGTGAATTTCTAAAAGAGTTGAAAGACGATAGTCAAGCAATTATTGAGTTAAAAGCTTGCTGCGAAAACGAAACTCTCCCTGTCTAATTGGCTCAAATCTGCAGTTGCTATTGTCACATAGTTCCGGGCATCAAAGAACTAGAAACTGAATGCATGAGCCTCAGTTCACGATAGGAAATCATTGAGAGTAAGACAGAATCTTCCCGAGCACTCAGAAGCGATGCAGAAACTTAATTCAGTACTAGACAATAACGAGGGCTACAAAACTCTGAAGTCAATCAACATGATTCTCAAAGACGAAGACGCAGCACAATTACCAATTAATCCGCTTCCAGAGCATATTTTAGCGTTCAAATACGCTCCAGTTACAAGTGTCAGTGTGGAACGATCGTTCAGTACATATCGTGACATTCTGACAGTCAGGCGCACTAATCTGTCAGCTGAAAATCTGAATAATAAAATGTGAATTATAATTCAAATCTTTTGTTCTGAACATGTTTTTATAAAATAGCCGGAAAATGNATTACCAATTAATCCGCTTCCAGAGCATATTTTAGCGTTCAAATACGCTCCAGTTACAAGTGTCAGTGTGGAACGATCGTTCAGTACATATCGTGACATTCTGACAGTCAGGCGCACTAATCTGTCAGCTGAAAATGTGAATTATAATTCAAATCTTTTGTTCTGAACATGTTTTTATAAAATAGCCGGAAAATGACTTTTTGACAATTTTTTATAGAAAAGTAGCATGCTTTTGTCGAAAAAATTAGCCGTAAATCCGCTCTCTAGTGATGAACAGCAGGTTGGTCAGGTGCATGATAAAAACCTAACTGAAAATTTTCCATTAAGATTTCAATACAGCCAATACATATTATTTTCAATGTTAACTATCGTGTTCCTAGTTAGAGATACCAGCGTTTGAAAAGCGCTGCAATATTTGAGATTCACACTTTTACATGTCAACTCCGGAGATTAAACGTAATGAATAATATGCCAAACAAATCTTAAAGAAATTTGGATGTCGTATTACTATATAGATTATATGCTACAATATTGTATTTACAATATTTATAAAGGACCTCCAATAAAGTGGCGAAATGCCTTTTCAATTTATTAGGATATGCAAAAAAAATTTAAAAAGTTAAAATATAGAAAGCTGTTACCTTTTCAAATTAGTCTTGTTTCGCTGAAAAGTAATAACCAGGGCGGTTCAAAATTCAACACGATCAACAACAAAAGTCAATACACTCGACTTTTATCATTTTAGATAGAAAGGTCAGTTTTCAAATACGTAGCCAAGGAGGGGCACAGGAGACAATGCTCCTCCTCCTCCATTTGCATCGTTTCTTGTTTTACTTCCTTCAAAACAAACTTTACAAAAAGTCAATATTTTCTAGCAGTTAAGTCAATTTTAAGGTGGCTATTAGGTCAACGTGTGAATCACCCGGCCCTGATAATAACAGGATTTATGAAATTAGTCATCGAAGTATCAAAGTGATAAATTTTCCAAATGAAAAATATATCATCTCTGAAATTGTGTATTATTGTATTTAGAGAATTTTAGCGTATGTTTTGTTAAAGTAAAACTTGGTTTTTAATGTACAAAAACAACAGCAACGAAAAATTGACAATTGGACAGATGACATTTTGTGAAAAAAATATTTACAAACACCGCATCAAATTAATGCAATCAGCACGATAAAAAAGGCAGAGATTGCCATCTATAATATCTCAGGCCGATGGAAGCAATTTATAGTAAGGGAAATGTAGATTGTACAAATAAAAAAACTAAGAAATGAATATTAAATGTAACCTTGATGTACACAGAAAAGAAACAATAGAAAATGAAAAAAGTGAATCTCATTAATTACAGTCAATCACTTTGCAAACAACGCGTGATTCATTTTACAATATCAAATAATAAAAGACCAAGATATATGTACAAGTATAACAGTATATATGCAGCAAACAGTTTGCACTATATTTCTCGTGTCAGAATAGCAGTTGATTCTCATTCATATTGGCGTATTGTCCTACTATTGGCTGTTGTCTTGCACTACAGTACCGCGTTTATGCAAAATTACTTTCTTCAATCATTTACTTTTTTTATTTGAAAATATTTCGAAATATGGTTAAGCTTCATAAAAAAATTAAAAATAGGTTAAAAACACTTTTTCCTCGCCTTGGTGATTGCAATACACGATATCACGAGATTAATAAGAAATTGTTTTGTTTTTAGCAAAGTAATGCAGTAATTTTAGTTAATAGCAAGAGTAACAGCAGAGAATTAATTTATTTGCAATTCTGAAAGTTAATTCAATGTAATTGTCTATATATGTTATAAAAGAAATTCCTTCGCTCTCAAGTACGTACAGTGTGTTAAAGCTCCTTATTGCCGTTACAACCAAAATTATGATTTGAAATGCTATTTAAAAAGTTCAGACATTTGATAAAACTTTAAGCATATACATACATTTGGGTGGATCGACAATTTTTTAAGAACTCTGAGTGGGGATTAGTGCTTCTACTGCTGCTAATAACATCTTGATTCTCAACCCTCCAACAGCGATTGATTTCTTTTCTCCGCCGCCGGCTTTAAGAAATCTTTGATGTCTTTCTTCTTTGCTGAACCCTTCTCCAACTTTGCCTACTCTTCCATCTGGTCCTATTTCATCTCCTGCGACTGTCCTCGCTGCGTAAAACTTGACTTGTTTTTATTTTTTTTGTAATGTATGCCTTCAGCGGTTAAGTAAAGTCATTCATTATTATTATTATTATTATTATTATTATTATTATTATTATTATTATTATTATT
>CABFPE010000044.1:254100-266628 GCA_900660155.1 Hofstenia miamia
AGGTTTTATAAGTGCATGTACGTGTTGAAATACGAACGAGAGATTTATTATTTCCTTATACATAACCGTATACATAACTTAATGAACCACAATTCGGACTGGGTAATCAAAAGACCCCCAGAAGCAACGTGTCGCCCCGTGCTGGTGAAAGCACTCCCGAATTGTCGCTGATCTTAAGCAATAAGTTTCATTTAAGATAATAAATAAATAAGAAATACAATGGTAAAGACGGCAGTTAAGAGTAGACAAAGTCTATTGAACTATCACTACAGGTTTCTCAGTTTTTATACAAAAGTGTCATCATTACCTGCCTTTGTTTACAACTTCAGATAGCAACGTAGTTTAACATGATCAATTCTAATTCCCTCGCAAAATTAAATTTGAGCAAATAAAAGCACCAATGAGGGGACATCAATTCAATAATAGCAAACTAAGATCGAAAATAATCGATAGCGTCATAGTGACGTAATAACACAAGAATACAATTTAAAAAGAATAAATTTGACTGAATCCCCGAGCAACTCTACAATAAGTTGCAGATTTTTGTAATAAATATCTGAGTCAATGTAGTGAAGTGCTCAATAAATTCAGCTTCCTTCTACTGTGTTTGGTCTTTACAATTATTTATCTATTAACCCCCTTTAGATTCTTTGATTAAAGATATGGTAATCATAACTGTTGTTTAAGATCTCGCAACAATTTGGGAGGAAACTGCACTGGGTCTAGGGCAACAAATAGATATTTAATGGTGACAGCACAAATTGTGGCTGCTTTAGGTTATGGTTACATGTAGGGAATAACATCTTTTACTCAATCTGTTCATACATACACTTAATAATTTCACCTTGCAAATATACTATGCTGTTGGCAAATGTGAATGCACAGCAATTATGTGCCTGTTCTTTATTATTTATTTACATGAGATAAGATAAGAGAACTCTGAGATAAATTGCTATATTGAGCTAGAAATTAATACTTGAGACACACAATTAGCACCTTGGCAAGTAAGGATGGCTTCAAAGATTTGGCTTTGGCATGATGCCATGTGAATTGGTCACTGCTGGAGTGGTTTTTGGAATGGAATTTCTGTATTTGTTAGGAAAAATCAGTGAACCACCAATGTAACTTTTCTTTTGGAATGTGGGTCTCTCTCTGCTATGGTAGATTTTGCAACATTTGATCTAAACTCTTGAGTTACCCAGTACTGCTAGAGTAGCCAGAGCTCCCTGGTGATTCTACATTAACTGGTTATCTATTAGGTTTAATTTGTTAGCAATGGTGTCTAGCAAGGGATTGACAATTGGTGAGGGAGGAAAGTTGGCCCTCAAAGGTGTAACATTATTCAATAAAGATGTGATAATTGGACTTGATTGATGTGGAGTGGGGCTGGGGGAATTATGTTCCCAATGTCTCATAGTTTTTTAAATAGGTGTTGTTTCATTTAAGACTACTGGAGTAGTTGTAATATCAAAACATATGGGTTTTAGTTTAGCCTTAGTACACTGTTCTTGGTTTTGAAGCTGTTCATTCTTGGGCTCTTTTGAAATGAGTCTACCTGTTAGCTGCATGTTATGGTGGTTGTAGTCTTCAACTTGTTGTAAAAAGTGCTCATTGTGTTTGAGAACATTGTCAGCAGTTTTGGCTCTAAATTGAAGAAATTCATTCAGTTTCTCAAGCAATTTGTAGTCAGTTGTTAGACAGTGATTATGGTTTGCTATTTCTGTTAGTTTTTGTTGTATTTCATCCTTTTCAATTTTGATTGCTTGATAATTGACCAGGATTTTTGCTTTGACTTCCCTTAAGGATGTAATTTTGGTTAGCAATTTTCTGTTCTCCATGAGGAGCATATTGAAATGTCTGCAGTTTTCTATTTGAATTAAGTCAATTTTTTCCTTAAGATTCTTAATTTCATTTTCAAATGAGTGTATCTTGTATATCAACTGTCATATGGTGATGGCAGAGTTTTTGGTTGAGCTATTTTGCTTTTTATTACTTTGTGTATTTGGAATTTTTCTAGTTGGTGGCTACTCAGTAGCCTGACTGGGTAACCACTTTGCAAAGCACTTTGATGGGTAGGCAGCAGGATTACTCTGTGCTTAAAATAATTGTTTTTAGTAATAACTTGTTTCTGCAAAAAGCTGAGTGAGACTAGGCACTTCTGACTTAGATCAGACTCTTGATTTCAGTCAATTGGGACTTGTCTTCAGGAAATCCTGTGGTGGTCACCATGCAGCATCAGCATGAGATCTAGTGTCTTCTGCAGCATGATTTGCTGATGTTGCAAGAATATAATCAAATTACTCTAATGAACCTATCCCTAAGCATAAAATAAGTATTGGAGGTCAGACAGAGGAAGGGTGTGTTCACACTCATCTGACCCAATACAGAGGAACTCATAGACAGAGTCTATTAGAAAGAGAGAGGCCCTAAGTTCTTGGGTGCATAGTATATCCTATGTGCAAGTTAAACCTAAGCTCAGTGCAATCTTAGCTTGTGCAATTTAGGTGATAGCAAAAATAGTAGAACAAAACAAAGAGCATGTGTAAGCTCCCTAGTCCTATACCTGCTGAAGTGCTGATGGAATGAACCTGCAATGCTGTACCCCCACAGGGTAACTGGGTCAGCACTTTGAGAAATAGTAAACATCAGATAACAAAGATTAACTAAACTATTGAACATTGTCTAACAACATTGAGATATTTAAAGCATAAAGACTAGAATTAGTTAAACAAAAATTTAAGAGTTCATACTGTAATAATAAATAAACAACAAGCAGGTTCCCTGGCATGACATTTTTTATGGTAATGAATCTAGAAAACAGAACTACACAAGAGAATTTGAGTATTTAAAATTGCACAGTTTGTCCAAATCAACATGACACTAAAGCAAGTGGTATTCAAAGTTATACAATAATAATTTTACAAATGAAAATTATACATTTCAAAATAATAAAGTATAAATAATGTTTGCTGCAGTGGAATGTTGCCACAATTTTGTTGAAAAAAAGAGTAGCAAATTTCAACTAAATAGTGTGAAGACTGAGTGTATTTTTTAAGTGCACACAACTCAGATTTGAAATCTGTAGGTCTTAGAGTATCAAAAAGTATTAGGATTTAGTTAATTATCAAAAATATATCATTTAATTTAGTTTAATGAATTGTAAACTCTGGAAAATTACATATTCTAAAGTCATGACAATTTTCAATTGAAAGTTGTGAAATAATGAGTGCATTTTTTGGGTGCACAGAATTTGGATTTGAAATGTACATTGGTCTTAGAGTATATAAAATAATAAGGTTTAGTTGAATATCAAATAATCTTGTGTGAGAATGAATTTTGGATTAGTAAATAATACCTTACATTGATAGAAAACACTGTTACACAAGGTGAAATTCATTATTGTATCATACAATAGTACTAGCAGAATAGTAATCTACTGGAAACTATCATATCATACATTCAATACTTGTTTCAGTAAGAAAATGATGAAGAGCTTTCACATATTGTTAGTGAACATTTAACTAATTGATTGCATTAATATTAAATTACTTATACATGCTAAAAGTTGTGTGTATTTGCATACACAATGGGGGATTTTCAGTAAAATTTAAATTTAAATATTTTTAGCTAAAAATGTTCAATTTAGTTTAAATTCTTTAAAAATGAAACGACCATTAAAAAATATTTGCTAATTTTTAGCAAAAAATATTTAAATTTAAATTTTACTGAAAATCCCCCATTTACAGATACCGCAAATTCCTTTTGACATAATGATAAGCGTATTATTTTTTTGGATTGGCAATTAAATACAAATTTTTATAATTTGAAATGAATTTCTCTAATCGAGAAACTAATCTATTAATTGTATTCTATTAGTAAATAGAATTTTTTAATATTTTTAGCTTTTTTGTGGGTTAGGGGGCGTTATTTTACTTTAGGGGGCCCAATTTGAGTGACCTTAACCCTAACCCTACTCCCCAACCAATGGCGTTATATTACATTTGAGGGCGCAAATTGAGTTACCCTAAACCTTAACCTTCTCCCCAACCAATTGCAATTATATTGCATTTCATCTTGTTGATTAATTTTTGCAAAATTTTTACGTTTTGGGGTAGGGATTGGGGTTAGGGTTAAAGTTTTATAACCATTTTATGACGTCACTCAAACTGGGTCCCCTAAAGACAATTAACGCCAAGGGCCGAAGTATCTCAAAGAATATAGATGAAAATACATTGATATATGCGGTTAAGCTGATTCAACTGCTGCAGAAATGGATTAAAGGTTATAGTAAATTTCACCGAAAAGTTACAAAGAAAATATTCATAGACTGTAAACCCCGGCCCTTTATCACAGCTAAATTTTCAATTACGGTTTATCGTTTGTTAATAAATCTTTTTCTTTGCTGCTGGAAATCATTATTTTCATTGATGTAGTAATTTAATTGTTTAGTCAAATGCTTAATTGTTTAGTTGGATAATGTTTTTGATTTAGTGAATTAATCACCAGATTTTTTGAAAACGAATGCTTTTGTTAATAAAGTTTTCTGTAGATTAAATTCAATTTATCTACTTTGTCAGTATTAAAGATGAATTGATCTTTTGGGCAGATCAACTAAAATACTCGAATATTTTGCAAGGGAACAAGGGATGTCCACTGTTTGAAAGGACGTTCTGTAAAAGTCGTTTTCTTTTATCCAATCGGAAATTGGTTTGAAAACGAAGATAATCCCCAGTTTCACCGCTTTCCTCTGAACAGCATCGATTCCTTCAAGAGATGTAAGGGACCGCCATCACAGACACTTTGACCAGACCTAAGGGTGAAACCAAAGTGTGATGTGGTAAAGTACTGAGTGAGCCTTTTTACACATTTTTTAAATATGCCTTTCAAATGAAAGCTTAGAATCAAATGTAAAACCAAGTACCGTAACTTCTTCGACAATATCCAAAACAGGGCTAATGTTATACATATTTTTACGAAAAATCAATTGCAATTCCTTCTATTTGATTAATCGTCAAATTCTTCTGATAGAAAGAGTGTATTAAATTTGTTAACTCTTCTTCAGCGAAGTCAGCCATGTGTCTACCAGCTATGCACTGAGAATTGTCGTCAACAAAAACTGTTAAAGTAGTTGTGTCATTATTGATAACATTAATATCATTCGTAACTGTGTTGTAGAGAAAAGGCCCGCCAACAATTCCTTGTCGAATACTCAAGTTGGTAACCATCACACTTGGAAATTTCGTTTCTTGAATTTTGTTTGTTATACAGTTTATTAGATTTAGAATGGCAAATTCCTCCAAAACGAAACGTGAAACTTCTTCTGGTGTCCATCTCTGTTTAAAATGCAATCGTGGCAATGATCATGACATGAGCTGGATTCAATGCGACACCTGTGACGTGTGGTATCAAAACAGATGTACTGGGCTACAACATGATATTATTTCTCATTTATATAAGGCTAAGTACTTGCTTTTTCTTGTGAAGTTTGTCATTCCTCGAAAAGTTATTGATGTGCTTAATATCCCCCAAAAGCCGAAAACTAATGTTTCTGAGGATACGACTTGTTCTGTTCAAGTTCAGGCCATCCCTGAGTCTGGTAAAACGTATTCGGAGCGCACCAAAAACGACTCACAAGAGCTAGGCGGTATCATCAGTTATCTTGGGCATAATGCATCTCACGAAAATTTGCCGTATAGCCGGTGAGGAGCCCTCCATGTTGTTTAGCTTCTCTATCCGCACGCCCCACAACAGAAAATTTTGTGAACGGAAAAACTTTAGATGACAAAAAACTGGAATCGAACCATGTCTCAACAAGAAAAATAGGACATGAGTTGCAGTGATAAACAAAATTAACAAGATCCAGACGTTTGTTAAGACTAGTAAGCGATTGACAGTTAAGCAGTAAATGAGTGGTGCAAGCGGTCTAAAGAAAGACGCCATCATTTTGTTGTTGTGCCAAGCTGTCTCTTCTCTCGCTACCTCAACTCCGTCTTCCAATGATGGCCCTGTTGTCATATAATCCTTGTCTGAATCCCTCACAAAACTTTCCTCCGATGTTTCCTTGCTACAATCACAAATGTTCTCCTACAGTGCTGCTGCCTCACATTCAGTCTCATCTCTCCCCAATCATCCCTCTCCAAGTTTCACACCCACGCTTGCTCCTCCTGCTCTTCCGCATCCTCCTAAGCAGTCTATCCCTTCATCTACTAACAGTAATCGTCCTCGTCCAGTTTTTGGTTCTAGTGCTTCCTGCTGTCTCCCTGCTGTTCCAGTTAGTTCACTCCCGCCGCCTCCGCGCAAAGCTCATATCTATATTGGCCGCTTTGCTGTCTCTGTGTCCACCTCAGATGTTGCTGACCACCTTCGTTCCTCCTCTCTACAATTTGATGATGTCATTTCCATTCCTCCACGTCCTGACTCTCCATTTGTATCCTTCCATGTTGTCTGCGATCAAGAGTCTCATCTTGCACTCATGAATCCTGATGTGTGGTCTGAAGGCGTCTTGATTCGTTATTACCGCCTTTCTGACGATGAGCGCAAATCTTTTGGCCTTTGTCCCTGCCTCCGTAATGCGCCTCGCCATGACTGACTATCTCACTCTGATCTTCCTCCTCCCTGTAACTCTGGCTTTTCCGTATTGCTTGCCAATGCCCACAGTCTTGTCTCTTTGGACCGTCGTCTCAGTTTTTACAATTTCTTCTTGCAGTCTCCTGTTGACTTTATTTTCATCACTGAAACCTGGCTTGATGCTGCCATTGCTGACAGTGTTCGATCCAGTGGTCGCCATTGAGGTGTTCTCATTGCCTCACGTCTTCCTAGCCTTGACATCCGTCCCATCTCATTCGATTTTTTGTCCTTTGATTTCTGTTGTGGCTGTGCTGTTGTTCTTGGTGACCACATTGTTTCTCTGCTCTGTGTTTACAACCCTCCTTTGAAAAGTGCCTTTCGCATTCCCATTGCTGATTTATCATCTATGTTCGAGTCTTTTCATCACCAGTTTATCTTCCTCTCTCGTCACCTTGGCTTTTCCATTCGTCCTCATTTTCTTGTTTGTGGTGACTTCAATCTTCCTAATGTCTGCTGGAATGCGTTCGACTCTACTGACACTTATGAGTCTGCAGTTTTAGAAGTTTTTGCCTGCTATTCTCTTGAACAACTTGTATTTTCTCCTACTTCCAGCTCCTCTCTGCTTGATTTGGTTCTGTGCTCTCACCCCGATTACATATTTGACATATCTGTAATCCCTGTTCCTGCTAAGCTGTCAGATCACTCATTCGTCAGCTTCAATCTGTTTGTCAACTCTACTTCTCCATCTGCTAATCCGGCTGTTCCACAATATGCTCGATTTAACAGTGACTTTCTGTCACTTAATGCTGCTCTCTCATCTTCGCTGCCCGTTTTTAGTGATTCCTTCTCAGTTGACGATTGGTTCACTTTCTTTCATCAAGTTATTTCTTCTTATGTTCCTCGTCGGCGGAAAAAGCGTGCTTCTCTTCCTTTCTATTTTTCGTCCCTTACTGTGCACTCCTTGAATAAATTGGAGTCTTACAAACGCCATTCTGGTACTACTGCTACTCCGAAGCTTGCTTCTCTCACAGAAGATGTTCTCAATTTTATGGAACTTGACAAAGTCTCTTTTCTGTCCAGCTTCTCGTCCGGTTCTCTCCAAGACTCTTATTCCTTCCTGCGTTCTCTTCATTCCAAGCCCGAGCTCCCCAATTTGAGATGGAACCTTCGTTCTGCTCACTCTGACCTGGAGAAGGCTGATCTGTTCAACGCGTATTTTGCCTCTAACTTCTCTGTACCTGTCTCCATGTGCCCTGGTCCGCCTGCTGCCTCCCCGCTAATCCGACTTTGTGATATGGTCTTCAGCGCCCATGATATCTCTCTCATGCTTAAATCTTGCAAGTTGTCTGGTCCTTGTTATCCTGACGGTGTTCCTTCCTTTGTAATTCATGAAACCTCCTCCACGCTTTCTATCCATTTAAAGCATCTTTACTCCTTCATTTGCTCCACTAAGCGCTATCCCGCCTGTTGGAAGACATCTTGGATTTCTCCGCTGTTAAAATCTAATCAGCTTCCCTCCTCGCAGGTCACGTCCTACCGCCCAATAGCTATTCTATCTCGACTGTCTATCATCTTTGAACGCCTTGTTTTTCGTTATGTATTCCCAAAAATTCGTCACCTCATCTCTTCCTCTCAGCATGGCAACCTTCCTGGTCGCTCTACGATTACTAACCTGCTCACTCTGATCGAAAACTGCTACTTTCACTCTGATAGTAATGATCCTGGTTGTATTATCTTTCTTGACATCTCAAAAGCGTTTGATCGTCTCCCTCATTCCATTCTGCTTGACAAGTTACGTTTATTTGGTTTTGATGTGGATTTCATCGAACTGTTCCAGTCCTACCTGACTAATCGCCACCAGTGTGTCAAAATCAACTCGTCTATCTCTTCTCCTGTCCCCGTTACTAGTGGTGCCCCTCAAGGCTCAGTGTTTGCTGTTCTTTTCTTCCTCGTTGCCATTAACGACCTCCCTCATTCTGTTCTCAACTCGTCTTGCCTGTTGTATGTCGATGACACTGCGATTTTTGATTTTGGTTGGTCTTTTGCGTCGAACATTTTTTCTGATCTTGAGCACTTGTCTACTTGGTCCTCTGTCAACCATCTCGATTTTAGCACTACCAAGACATGTGGTATTTCCTTTTCTGTGGCTCCCCCTTCTGATTTGCCTCTACCTGTGAACTTTGCGCCTCATCACACTCATCTTGGAGTTCAACTTGCTGCAAACTTAAATTGGACTGGACATGTGTCTTTGCGTCTCCGCAAAGCTAATTCCTCGCTATTTGCCCTTTTCCGTAATGTTCCTTTTAATACCTCGTCCGCTGTGAAACTCTCTTTGTTCAAGTCCATTCCTCGCGCCATTCTTCTCTACGCGTCTCCTTGTTGGTGGCCTTCTCGTGCTTTGTTCCACTCCATGGAACGTTTCCAGAAACGCGCTTTCAAATGGATTTCCTCTTTGGACTATAAAGACGCTCTGCTGAAATTCTCCACTCTCCCGCTGTCACTCTACTTCCATGCCTGTGATCTCCTTCTGTTCAATCGACTACTGACTCGCAAATTGGATCTTGATCCTTTTGATTTCATTAAGTTCTCTAATTCCTGCTGCACTCGCTCTGATGATGTTGTCACCTTCTCCATTCGTCGTACAAAGAAACATCGCACCCTTCACTCGTTTTTCAATCGTGCTTGTACTGCTGCTAATTACATCTTGACTCGCAACCCTCCAACAGCGATTGATTTCTTTTCCCCACCACCGAGCTTCAAGAAATCTTTGATGGCTTTCCTCTTTGCTGAGCCCTTCTCCAACTTTGCCTACTCTTCCATTTGCTCATATTTCATCTCCTGTTACTGTCCTCGCTGCCGTAAAACTTGACTTGTTTTTATTTTTTTGTTGTGTTTGCCTTTAGCGGCTAAATAAAGTCATTAATTATTATTATTATTATTATTATTATTATTATTATTATTATTATTATTATTATTATTATTTGATTCTAATGTGGAAAATTGTGAATAACAAAGTCGATCTGGACATTGCTTCTTCCTTTGCTTTTTTACATCAGTAGTTATGCAGATTCTTTCGATTGTCCTCTGTTTCAGCTTCCAAGGACTACCAAGTTAAGCACAAACAACTCGTTCTTTATTAGTATAAGTTCAGGCATGACAAGCTGAGACGAATGCCGCACTGGATCTTGAGCAGGCAGCATGGGTTAGAAGCAGGAGACAAGTGGTATGAACACAAGCCACATGGCGTCATAGAAAATGAGAAGGTTAAGATACTGTGGGACTTCAACATCCAGACGGACAAGGTAATAGAATCACGGAGACCAGACATAGTAGTGGTAGACAACGAGAAAAGATTGGGAACAGCAATAGACATATCAGTTCTTAAGGACAGGAATGTAGAAAGCAAGGAGAAAGAGAAGATAGACGAGTACAGGGAGTTGACAGAGGAAATAGAAAGGCTGTGGAGGTTAAAGAATGTTGAAGTAGTCCGGGTAAATGTAGGAACAGTGAGTAAGAAGCATAAGTGATACTTGGAGGAGTTGGGAGTACCAAAGTGGGGAGGAGCAGTAGCACAGAAGGCAGCATTGTTAGGAACAGCTAGAATCCTGAGGAAAGCTCTCAGACTCTCTGGGAACTTGTGAGTTCCACGAGCTGAGAGGAATACCAGCATGAAGTTGTGTGAAGTAAGAAATAATAATAATAATAAATAATAATAATAATAATAATAAAATTGTGAAAGCTCTCAGAATCTCTGGGAACTGTTGAGTTCCCTGAGCTGAGAGGGATACCAGCATGAAGCTGTGAGAAGTAATGAAATAATAATATTAATAATATTGATAATAATAATAGCAATGATATTAAAATAATAATAAGAGTAGCAAATGATAGGACATTAGGATGTAAGGAGGAAGATAAGATGGACAAAAGCAGGGAGTTGGCAAGGCGAATAGAATAAATGTTGAAGTATTTCTGGTAATAGTTGAAGAACTAGGAGCAGTAAGGAAAAAGCATAAGAAATACTTGGAGGAATAGCTACCGTTCTTAGGAAATCCTTTAAACTCCCTGGAATCCGGAGAGTTTCTCTGCGTGAAGTTGTGAAAAGCAAAAAATTAACTATTAATATTGTAATCTACACTCTATTTCATCATGTAATATATAATAGTATCAAAGGATGAATACCTTAATTTTTTCTTTAAAATTTGACAAAACTTAACACATCTATCCAACTATGTGAATAACGAATTTAACAATGGAAATTGGTTGATTGATTTTTATGAGACAATTTCTTATCCATAAACTGATGTCAGGTTCAACAGAAAATAAACAGTGATGCAATCATTCCCCGAGCTGAGAGGGATACCAGCATGAAGCTGCGAAAAGTAAGAATAATAATAATAATAATCAATCATTGAGAATTTTGATACAAGCTGCTTCTGTAGAGCCGTTGTTACGAAAACCGTATTGATTCCTTGAAAGAAATTGCTTATATTTATGAACAATAAACATTCTATTGTCGCATAAGTTCGTTCGTTTTTATATATTTACCGAAAAAAGTCAAATGCAAATATCTATTATTTATTTAAGAGAAAAATTTAATCAACAATATAGTCTCCACCCTGCTCAATAATTTTACGCCAACGTTCCGGCAATTTGTGAATTCCATCTCGGTAAAACGATTTTGGTTTTTCAGCAAAGAATTCGTCTATGAAAGTTGAGATAGCTGCATCATTCTCAAAGGTATGCCCCGATAAGTGATTTGATAATGACCTACAAAGATGAAAGTCTGTTGGTGCAAGATCCGGAGAATATGGCGGATGAGGTGAGACTTCCCACCTCAACTTTTCAATAGTTGACTTTGTCATCTTTGCTACATGGGGCCGAGCAATAACAAAACCTGGCTATTCAAACTTGTTCTTTCTCTCTCCATTGCTTCTTTGAGACGTTGAGGTTGTTGGCAGTACAACTCTGCATTAATTGTTTGGTTTTTTGGTAGCAATTCACAATAATCCAGATTGATCTTCCATCAAAAAAGACACAAGACATTTAATATAAAAAGAAATATATTAAAACGAACGAACTTATGCGACAACAATATATATATTTCTTTCAAAAATGCGAGAAAGAATCGGCGTAATAGCAACTGGACGGTAGTCTTTCGGTTAGATTGGACGCGACATCTTAGGAATAGGAATTATTTCAGCGACTTCCAAAAAACTAGGGAAAACCATTTGCTTCATTGATTCATTAAAAAGATGAGCAAAAATCTCTGCGAAATTATAAGCATTATCGCGATACACCAGAAAGGAATGCCATCATAACCACAAGCAGTTCTCTTAACATGCCGAAGAGCATAATAAACTTGACTGAAATTGACAACAGGGATGTTTGCAAGGTGAATAGGAGCATTAGAAGGTTCTAAGTAATTATCAGTCGTAGATAGGTCAGCACACTATTCATTAAGATAAGTGGGATGGAACGAAATTTTAGCGTTATTTTTTGTACGACCTATAGCCATGTCAGTTTTTCTACACCACTCTCTACTACCTGATTTGCTTTTGAAATTCATACCATTCTTTATAGCAAGTCGTACTTTGTTGGTTATTACTGCCCCTTCCGAAAATCTGCTTTTCTTATTTAATCGATATATATATATATATATATATATATATATACAGGGGTCGACAAAATCATAGAACATTTGTTTTTTTCTTACTCAATTACAACTTTGGAACCTTTTTAACCGTATGTTAAGAAATAAATGTTTCACAAACGACAAACACATTTTGAATACATTAGTGTCAATATTTTGTTGGATAACCCTTTGCTCGTATTGTCTGTTCTATTCTTCGGGGGATACTGTTAACCAAATTGTTGCAATATTCTTGGGTGATGTCAAAGCACCATGTCTGCTGTATGGCATCTTTGAATTCCTGCATATTTGAAAAGTTGTAAGCGTTCAAA
>CABFPE010000044.1:266703-285374 GCA_900660155.1 Hofstenia miamia
TGCATATTTGAAAAGTTGTAAGCGTTCAAACGATCTTTCATATAGTTCCATAAATTTTCAATGGGATTCAAGTCTGGAGAATTCCCAGGCCACTCCAGAACTTGAATCCCATTATCTGTGATCCACTTTGTCACTAATTTAGCTTTGTGACACGGAGCATTATCGTGTTGAAAAGTATCAGTCTGAGAAATATTCATAAATGTCACCAATTTCTCACGCAATATTTCAAGATAACTGGCTCCATTCATTCGGTGGTTTATTGGAAGAAATGTTAGAGCACCACGTTGAGAGTATGAAAAACATCCCCACACCATGATCGAAGGAGGATGTTTTGTTGTTTTAATTGTAAAACGAGGATTACAAGATGAACTTCCAACTGGACGACGAACAAATCCAGGGTTAGGGTTACGTAGTAGAAAAGTCGACTCGTCACTAAACATCACCTTTCTCCACATTTCAACTGTCCAATGACGATATCTTTGACAAAAATCTAACCTTTTATTCAGCATAACTTTAGTTAGCAGGGGCTTCTTAGCAGGCTTTCTCACTGGGCAACGAAATTTCTCACGAAGGCGACGTTGTATTGTTCGAATAGATAAATTAGGAATTCCACCATGAAGATTTCTTTTAATCTGACTTGCACTGATAAATGGATCTTTCACAGCTTCACGCCCAAGTACACCATCATCACGATCGGATGTCTTTTTTTGAACGGCCTGTATGTTTGCCTGCGGCTGCATCCCCAGTTGAAACGCTTTAATATCTTTGTAACTGTTGGACGAGATACACCAACAGCTTCAGCTATTTTTTTGTGAGTTTTATTCGTGCTGGTGGCCAATATAATATAATTTGTGATCTCTTCAATTTGCTCACTTCTCTCCTTTTGTTAGGCATTTTGTAACGCACTATGCTTTCAAAAAAACTATAAATAAACCCGAATTTAGCGTGCAAGATAATAAATGGGTAAATGAAATGACAATTTATGATCGAAATATGATTAATCAATCATTTCAGCCAATCAGAATATACCTATCACGCAATAAGTGTATGCATTCAGAAATTTAATGAATTATTTAATTGAAATAATTATATATATATATATATATGTATGTAATTTTCGAAGGAGCTCAACAAAGCGCTTTTGAGCCGAAAATTCCCATGCACTCTCGGCTTTTACTAGTTAAGCATTCAGCTGAACGGCTTCAAATTCATATCTTGCACTAAATGGAGTATATAAAATCATATTTTTCTATTCGGCTGTAATATACAGTCCTCTAACAGATATTTTATTCAATGTTTAGACAGGTTTTGAGAAGAACTTACTCGAACATCGTTGCCAACTGCAATACTTTGATATCTTCATCAATTACTTCTTTATATTTACAATGCATATCTGCGAATGATTTCCGTATTCTAATCAATGAAGTCACAAGACCACAAAATAATTGAGAAGGTTCTTGTCTAGACCACATACTGACGAATATTAGTTCTGAAAATAATGATTCAATTGGAAGACTTATTTACAGATCATATGCCTACTTCGCTAAAATGTAATATAAATTATAATCTTCTTCAAAAATTACTAAACTACTTATTTTTGCTTTATCAAAAACGAAATGAACTAAATTTAAGTGATTATACAAATGCCAACAATGCGTATTCTGGTTTTATTATTACGATAAAAGAAACAATTAAGTGTTCTAAAATTAAAAATGGTCCTAAGAGTAACTTAAAAATCAATAGTTCAATTAAAAACTTAATAACTAAAAGAAATATTGCTTACAAAAAGTATAAAAGGAATAATTGTCGAGAAAATCATATTAAATTTTCTAATATCAAAAATAGGGTTGTTTCAATAATTCGAAATTCTAAGTGCAGTTATTATGCTAAAAACAGTTCTTTTGCAAAAGATTGCAAACAGTTCTACTCATTCTTAAATATGTTTACAGAAAATAAGAAAAGATTAAATTATCAACTGCGTTCAACCAGAATATGGATAAGATAAGTAATGATTTCAACTCTTTTTTTTGCAAGCCCTCTATGGCTGAAAATATTCCTGCATACGCGAAGTCTTTTGTGTCCATGAACTAGAGAATTATTTCATCTTGCGAAATCCGAGCCGACAAAGACTAATTGGACCAATTACAAAAAATCAAAGAAAGTAATTAAGCAATTAAGAACAACAAATTTATCTAAGGCCACGTTTAGCCTAGTGATTTGCTCAAAAGTGTTCTATCACATTTTGAGTGAATCGCATGTCTAACCACCCCAGATAATTAGCAATGTGACGATCACGAAGAAATCGTGCGCGTTCGATTTGCTTGTGATCGTCACATCGCTAATTATCTAGGGTGGTTAGACGTGCAACGCTTTCAAAAATGACAGATCACTTTTAACCAATCACCTAGTCTAACCGTGGCCTAAAGTTCAGCAAAAATTCTTTAATCAATTAAATTCTACTCGAGAAAAATGGCGATATGTCCATAAATTTATTGGAAAATCTAAAGGTTCTTCATCCGAAATAAATGAATTAAAGATCAATAAAACAACCGTAATAGACAAAACTCAAATACTAAATTATTTAAATTCAACATTCAAAGAACTTGAAAATTTCAATTTCCCACCTTATAAAAAAACAAAATTCTGGTAATCTCAAACAATCAAAACAATTTTCCTTTAGACTTGCTACAATTAATGTATTAGAAAAAATTGTTAAGAAACTTGATACCAACAAATCAGCTTCATCTTATAATCTCCCATTTTTTTATTATTAAATGTTTTTTCCTATTTTTGGAGAACAATTGATTGTGAATTTCCAAACTTACTAAAAAAAATTGGTATAACTCCTATATATAAAAAAGGTGACAACCTAAACGCAAAAAATATAGACCCATTTCTATTACACATCCTTTTAGCAAACTTTGCAAAAATTTTGTATGTTCAACATCGTATGCTTCTATCAAAGACTTTTAATTGGCTTATAAAAACTTTGCACAAAAGCATGACGAAGCATCAGTATATCGTAATAAATATAAAGTATTATATCCGTTTTACTAAATTCATCTGCATATGCTATCTATCTTATTTAAATTCAAATCTCTACGAACATCTCTCATTTTCCTTAAAGACTATATTAAATTAAATGAGCGATCGCAAAAATTTCTGTGTTTAGATAAAAATTATAGTGGCTTTCATCACATATCTACTAAATTGTGGAATAATTTAGATTATGAAACACCAATAGAAAAAACTATTAAAATTTTAGGAAAAAATTGAAACAATTTCTTCTAATAAAACTATACATTAGGTGACGGTAATACACTTCATGCATTCGAAACATACATCCAACACTGAACACCTACACAAACATTCACGCAAACATTGATTATATTATTATATATTGTACATATTCATTTGTAGTTTATTATTTGTTTATATTTGTCACGTGTTAGTTTGTAGATTGTTGTATACATTTATTGAGCAATAAATTTGCTTTGACTCTTATCTCTACCTCATGCAATAATTGGCTAGAGCTACTTCCAAATAATTGCAATATGATTGCCATTGCTTAGTTGAATGTTTTTGATAAATTGCTTTTGAAATAATGTTGTCTTGTTTGGTCTCCTATATTCTCGTTTTCGTGCATTACTAAAATTTAATATGTATTTTGTATTTAGTTGTTACATCGAGAGGGGTTTCGGTGTGATAAGTTGTGCACTTTCGGTTTAAGTGGGTGAAATATAAGCCCAACTACAGTTCTGCTATATCTGGATCGATTGTCCCAAAAGTCATCATTTTTGGACCAATTTAAGTAATTTCTAATAAAAGGTATTTCCAGGATAACTTAAATGTTGAAAAATCTGTGTACGATTTTTTACGGATTTTAATACTTTTTATATTTTGAGTATAGAAGCCATCAATATCTTTAGGAATTTTCAGTAGTAGATAAATAATAAATTTGGTTTGGAACACTGATCTGATAGCTACCATAATTGAAATTATGTCTTGCAAATATAATGACATGTTATATTTTTTAGATGGAAGGTGAGATGCATAAGTCGCTTTGTCGATTTAAAAAGTCATGGCATGAAATATTTGAAAAATATGTGAACATTTCCGATCATGACAATGATTTCGATGAATTAGACTCTTCCACTTTCGCACTTTCTAAAACTTTATTAGATTCTTTGACATTTATGCATAGCGATGAAAGTAATAACCTATGCAGCTCTGCATCAATTAACACTAAAACTTTGCCAACTATTACTCAAAATTCTGTAGCATCTAAATTTGTGGACTCTCTTCACAAAGGTTTTGACAGCATAATTCACGATGAGACATTTACTCATTGCAACAACGACAATTTCCCAAAGATATTTTCCGACAAAAGACAGAGTTTTAAATCCAATTTTCAGAATAAGGAGCTAGAATTCGATTCGCCTTCTTCTTCATGTTCAATAAGCATTCTTGAACGGAACATCTATGATAGTGATGTTCTTTGTACTTTATCCGAGTTGTCAAATCTAACGGAGGATTCCATTAGCATAGACAGTGATATTAGCATTCATGAACGCAACATTAGCTCCACTAATACCGTTTTTCACGATTCCCTTTTGCTGTCTAAAGAAGCTATTTCAGATTTGAATTTTTCATATTATGATGAATTAAATGCACGTTATGAGTCTTTAAGAATTTCAGAAGCTCAGAAAAATTTCAAGTAATTTTTTTGTATTTCTTTTTGTTTATATATTTTTATATAATTTCTTATAAATGCATTTGAATCATTTAATGTTTCCAATTTTAAACAATTATTTGAAATTGTTGTCCTTTTACATAATGTTGTCTCAATGTGAAACTTAAACTGTATTCTTTCATAGTTCGTTTAGTATTAAATTACAACTTTTAATTTTAAGCCTAATTAATGAGTTCTATGTGCCACCTATTTTTTCTTCAAACGAAACTTCATTTATCGCTTTTGCATTTAATTTTCCAAGCCCGCGCATGCACCTTTGGTGCCACTCCCAAGAGCAATCGAATCGACTTCCGCACATCTCTCTGAGGCTAAAAGTATGACCCATTGTTCATGAAACTTTGCAATTTAAATAAGTTTGTTGCTATTATGTATTTAATCAGGAATTTACAATCATTTTATTTGTTTGTAAAACTTCTGTTTTAGAGCATTCTGCGAGTTTGAAGGCAGTAAACTTACTAAATTGGATTAAAATATCAGTGACATTCTTTCGGTTAGTGTTTTGACTTTATAGTTTGATTGTATTCTGTAGTTGATTTTAAGAATACATCATTTGCTCTTTCTACTTTCATACAACTCTCTATTGGAAAGAACTTTTAACTTTTCCCATCATTAATCAGTATCTGTTGCTACTATTATTCATTTTATTTAATTAATTAATGTGAACGGTAATATTGGTGCATTCCAATTTAATCGACTATGGTACTTTATTAACCTTAAATCGTTTTCTCGGGTTTTTAAAGCTCTTCAAAATAGTGTACAGTATGAGGCCATCTGTTCATCTTCAGAAAAAGCGTGTTTCTCTCCCTTTCTATTTCTCATCCCTTACTGTACACTCTTTGCATAAATTAGAATCTTTCAAACGCGTTTCGTTCCTTCCTATTCGCTTCTCTCACAGAGAAATTCATCAAATTCATGGAACTGGACAAAATCTCGCTGCTGTCCAGCTTTTCATCTGGATCTCTTCCAGACTTACTTTTTCTGCTTTCCCTTCATTCCCAACTTGACCTTCCCAACTTGAAATGGAACCTTTTTTCTGCTCACTCGGCTCTGGAGAAAACTGATCTCTTCAATGCTTATTTTGTCTCGAATTTCTCTGATTTTGTCTCTCTGCTCTGGTCCACCTGCCACCTCCTCGCTGATCCTCCTATTTGACATCCTCTTCAACGTCCATGATATTTTCCTCATCCTTAAGTTCTGCAGGTTGTCTGGTCCATGCTATTCTCATACTTCATAAGATGATCTTCTCAAATTCTCCACTCTCCCGCTGTTGCTCTACTTCCATGCCTGTGATCTCCTGTTCAATCGTTGCTCACTCAAAAATTGGTTTTTCTTGTAATGAATGTGGTCCTCCACCAACTTGAGTCTCAATTCCTTTAGACATTTTCGGCGTCTGATAGGTGTTTGAGATATGCCCATGAATATATTGTATGCATTTATTCCTGCAACATTGAGTATGGTGTACAAAATGTAGGTGGCCAATGTCGAGTATTTTTGGAACCATTGTAGTACTGTTATCAAAGGTTATAATCTCTGGTTTCCTTTTTTCTTTTGTGTTTTCATCAATTGTAGCGTCGTAACGTCAGGATGCATTTTGCTCAGTAGAACAACATTTTTACCTTTCTTAGGGACATATAAGGTCAGTGTAACATCCTGGAAACCAAACAAGCTGGTATATTCAGTTCTGAATTTTGTGGCAAAAAACTGAGTTGGGAGTTCTCTCTTGTTCTTCCTCAGAGTGCCAACTAATGTTAATCTATAATTCAATCGCAAGTGCAAGCTACTAATTCATTCAGAAGTTCTTGTGGGACAAACAAAGATCAGCAGTCCTTTACAGCATGCACATGTTTTGCCGCTCCTTTCTTTCCTGGTGAAACTTTGCATGTGTTGTGTGCACATGTGCGCCTTTCACAATGTGGAAGAACGGCTTTCCAGATAGTGTTATCTTTGCCAATAAATAATTTTCCTGTATACCTGTTTGCCTGCTGCTCATTTTCATCTTAAATTCATCTGTATCTTTATCATGTGAAATCTCGAACACATCTGCTTCAGATATCCCCTTTTCATCTGTTATTTCTTCTTCGTCCTGAGCCACTCCTTCTTAGTGCTCTTCAGATTCCTCTTCATCTGGTTCTTCATCATTAAATGTTTCTGCATCTTCTATATCAAGTTCTCTCTCAACTATTTGTTCCAGTCTTTCCATATGTAGTTCATAGTCCATTGTGAATCTGAAAAAAATTCTCAAAACCATAGACTAACAAAAATATACAATTTTATGTGAGAAATAATAAACTATTAAGATATATTGATTGAAAACGCTCAACTGAGGACGCAATGAGCGAGAAAGTTACGAGGATGTGTGACTCTTATAAAAAGATTACGGGAATGATTCATTGAATTGCAAAAATGATGATGTAGCTTATGAGTGTTATTTTGATGTAAGAACATCACGATAAAAACATAGGCAGGCAAACACCAAGGGAAGTGTGTTAAGAAAAGGACAAGAGCATGGTAGAAAGGAATGACATTGAGACCGAAATAACAGACATTTCGATTTGGGGGGGGTGAAATTCATGATAATTTAAAGTTAATCACTCAAGAAGTCTATTAATTGCTGATTAATCAATTCAAAGGAGTCGGGTCCAAGGGAGCAGATTGCAGTATCGTCGGCAAGGAGACTCCAAGAATTGGCGCATAAACAAGGAAAAATCATTAATCGAAACAAGAAAGGGAGAAATGGCAAAGAGAAAATATTGATGCGCTCCACTAAAAATTATAGATGAGAAATAGGAATTGAAAACTGTTAGATAAATAGTTTGAAAACAAATTCATGAGAAAGTGGTTAATTCAAATCAAAATTTAACTTATGAAGCAGTCTTCCATTGAAAGGAGAAAGAAAAAAGATGTCTTATTATTTTACATACACCAATTTCCCTGTATCTACGACACGTGTCTTACTCTTCTATACTGGCAGCAAAGTCCCTCGCTACGTGAGTTTTGGTGAATATTCCAATATCGGCACTAGTATTGTACAAATCTAGTGCAAATTTTTCACACGCATTTATACGTTTATTCCTGTCAATCTTTTTGAATGAAATGAAAATGAATTGCACATAAGTACGCTTATTCAATTGGGTCTACTTAACTTTCCAAGTGGTTATCACATTCTTCCAAAAATAAAAACTCACTTAGGAATTATGCTGTTTTCAACATTAATTTTGCATGAGTATATAAATTTAACTAAAAAGTCTTATTTTTTTATGATTTCATTGTCCTAATAATATCAATGAGTTATTTTATAGTATGAAAACAGCCTTATTTATATGTTTCAAGGATGATTATTAATACTGTGATATGTTACACTTTTATTTGGAAATTTTTTGTTTTAGAAATTTGCGGCATCTATTTATGTAGACAATAAACTTCTGCATCGCAATGGGAAAAGCTCCATCTCAAAAGAAACGTGTTACCTTCAAGGTAAAGAATCATTTATTCTCTCTATTTATCTTGCTTTTTAGACGGAAGACGAAGTTTTTCCTATTATCAGTCGTGTTGCCAACCCTGAGATCCCTAAGAAGTCAGTTAAAGCACGAATTCAAAAGAAAAAACTTCTGATAGAAAGTATGTGTTGTTTACTTTTTGAAATTAATGTGTATGGTTAAGAGCAATTAATAGTTTATCTTAATGTATTTTGAAATATTGCAATCTGTATTAATAGCGTGTGTGTTATTTTGAGTGTTACACTTACAAGCGCTTACATCTCCCTACCTATCTGGCTGTAAGGCTAACTCAAAAGAAAGCCAATGCAGCCGAGAACTGTAATATATTGGCCGAGTGTATTACTTAACTTTGCATGATTAACATTTAAGCATTGTTTAATTTATAACATAACTAACGTTTATATTTCTCTATTGCACGAGTTTTCCTCAACACAAAAATGTCATTAACATTTTTACAAAAATTTTGCATGAAAATATTTGACAAAATCCCAAAAACAGATGTATCATCAAGATCACTAAATGCAATTTTAAAGGCTGCTTTTAGAAGTCCACCTCAAAATTTAGCAGTTTCACCAAATGCCACAAATATTCTGTAGCAAAGAAACGTGGTGTTTATTAATGTGTCACATGGGTATGTCAATCCTCCACGATTCAGTTCTTCAATAAGATCACAGCTAGTAGGTTTTTAATCAGATTTAAACTTTGGATTGCGCTTGGCAACATAACCTGCAATATAAACTAAAATCATTCTAATATCAGCATCAATCAATGCAAAATCTGTTAAAACGTCATCTATTTTTTCTAGATGGTCCTTAGTTAGGTTGCATAAGTGGCAGGAATGATAAGAACTTGAAGGTAGTTCTGCATTATCCAAAAATACATACAATTTTGTCATATGAATGCTATTTATAATAATATCATTCACAAATTTTCTTTCTATAGGGTCGGATTGAAACCGTCCCAGTTTTACATATCTATGTTTGCATTCTTTGGAATTAAAAAGAAATGCTACCAGCAATGATAAGCCACTACATGTCCTCTCTATTGCTTTTGCAGTATCAACACTTAAAGTTCTTTTTCCTTTGTTTGTTTGAAATGTGCAAGTTTAGAAAATTCTTGAAGAAATGACAACTGGGTGCAACAACAATTTTAATAAATGTCGATGTCTCTTTAATTGTATTAGAACTAAAGTTGGCATGATGTTCAAGCGCATTAGCAGTTTCTAAAGAAAACACTTTTAAGAGCAAATCAATATTTTGCCTTTCAAAAACCGTAGGAAATACTGAGCCATGCGTTATTTTTCAAAACTTTAGATTCGGTGTTTCCACTAAGATGTAGTAAATTCAATGTTCCTTTTAAGCATGTCGTTTGAAAATCGCTTCTCAATCTATAAACTGGAATAAGTGAAGCTATTACTTTTATTTTTGTGAATAGGAATTTGACTATGATACACTAAACTGTGTTAGATAATTCACTAGGTTCGTCATGAGCTTTTCCATAAAGTTGTTCACCACAATAGAGTAAAGAAGGTTTTACGTGGATTTCATGAAATATGACAACACAGTAACGACATCGCTCCTGCAAATGAGAAACAATACTTTTGAAATAAGTTCTAGAGTCAAGGTTTCCCCCTTTTGACATGAACTCGTATAAACAAGTAAGCAGAACGAGATTTAGCAATTAGCTTTAGAGCCCAAACGATATCATTTACTGGATAAACTTTACCCTTGCGAGGAGAATTTTACAAATCGATTTAGGGGCAAAAAAAATTAAATTGTACTTTTGACAAAATGTATTCTTCATCCGCAAATTTAGTATATCGTATAGCTCTGACCATTCCCTAATATGAGTTTGAGCAACCGATGGGCAAAATAGACGTTTGAATTGATAAAAAATCTTAAAATATAAATGCAATTCTAGTTTGATCGTTACAGACCACTTGAATACTGAACCAACATGTTCCTCGCTATAAATGTCTAAGATATTGGTCTTTATTGAATAATTCACATCCACATCTGAATATTTTAATTGAAAATCTTGAGAAAAAATGTACTTGATTGAATTTTATCAGTTTCATCTATGGGTGGATTCCTATTACACAGCAAAGATTTTTCACTTCGTACAACGTTTTTTACACCAGATGAACATGAAGGGGGACAGTCGTCAAAAACATACGAGGGATTGTGAGAATCATAGATCCTCCTAACTTTTTTGAAAATTAAACAAAGCAAATATTAGATAAATATATACGTGTATTGCCATTCATTTAACACTATTGAGAATTCAATTGAAGCATAAACATAAATCAAAGTGTGTATGCCACCACAAAAAAATTGCTTCGCAACAGTTTTCATTTCTAATAGAATCAAACACAATTACATAATTTGTGAAAAGTACATTTTTCGTAATCACACAACACATTTAAATATGGATTTTCAAATGACATTTACTAAGAGCATTTAACTAAGAAAAATGTATATTTGAAATATAAAAACTTCGAATTTTCTTTTTACTGGTGTCAGAAGACCAGTGCTGACCTCATACAGCCATATTATTATTTTCGTCCATTTTTATAACGTTTGGTAATGCTTTTACCCAATTCTTTAAATCTTCGTTGTTTTTCGGAAAACGATATAACGAATTGCCTCTGTTCAATTTAGTTATCGCGTTTTTTATCTTCATTTGATAACCTGTATCCTGTGCGACATCTGTATGCTAGACAACATCGACCCATGAATTACTAATACGTACTTATAATTACACGCTTCTAATATGCATAAACGAGAAATGTGAAATAAAAAATAAATTGCTCTAAGTAGAAAAACGCACATTGCGTCACCTAGAGGAAACTATTTAACCCTTTCTTGCATTCCGGTTACATATGTTGCCAGTGTTTAGGTCTATGAATCCCCCAAACACTTTCATCTGTCTCGATTATATTCTGGACACAAACGTTACCATTTCTAGTATATTGTATGGCCATTAGAGGGCACTGAGATAGTTTGTGTCTAGAAATCCTAAAATACATGTATATTTTCAATTTTATGGTACTGGCTTGAAATAAAAAGTTCTATGCAAGAAAGGATTAAATTTTTCCACTAATATATTCAAATTCTCAGCTACATTGCCTTTCTTTTGAGTTAGCCTTGCTAGCTGATTTCGATGAAATTTACACTATCTGATAGAACATTTCTTTAAGATTTGTTTAGCGGATTATTCATTGCGTTTAGTTTACCGAGTTGATGGGTAACAGTTGAAAAAAAGTTGGAGTTATTAAATGCACCAGTCTAAATTGTCATAGCGCTATTCAAACTTTTATATCTCCGAACTAGGAACAAGATATAATTTCGTGTATTTTTCACGGGTTCCGCTAGTCATAGTTATTGAGACATCAACTGTCTACTTACGCTGCTGCCATGTTTTAAATTTTAACAAAATTTTTCAATTGTATTAAGTGTATTCTAGCAGGGCCCTGATTCTCGGTGATCAATTTGGGAGTTTGCAAAAAAAAGATTGTACCGATCTAGAATGCTTGAAACGTTGGTAGTTAAAAATTTAGGTTAATGTTTTTTAGAAGTTAGCAAATTAGCAAAAGAGCGGAAAAAGATCCTTAACAAGAACAAGAAGCGCTCATCGATTGCAGATATGACAAATATGAAGGATGCTCTGTTAGACATAGCTACCGTCAAAACTCCAAGTACAAAAAGCATGTATGTTATTAATAAGTTATTTCAACTGATTTTTGGCCTTCTGTTCACTTACACTTTTCACTTGTGTGCATCTACAAACCCATGATACTCCATTTACTTACACGTGACATGAGACATGCATGTATTGTGTTTTCAATAAGCGAATGTCACGTCTAAACACCCAAAACACGCGACATTCAACCTCTCAAGTAGAGCACTTGGAAAACCTTCGAATATCAAAAGATTTTGATTTTCTCGAGTGTCTTATGTCTCGTGTCACCGTGTAAACACCAAAAACACAAGACATGCATGTTTTCAAATGAATTTAATTAACAATTGTACAGCGATTAATCACAAATTAGAGTAATTTTGCTAATCAAAGTTAATAACTAAACGGATCATATTTTTTGTCGAAATTATTGTGATGCGGTTATAATAAAATTTTGTTTTTTTGCTCTTTGTTTATTACTAAATAATTGATAGAGGCAGTGATGCAATGACCTTTTTATGGGATGTCTCGAGTCCCGATTATAGGAACAGGGACCTGAAGAAAGCCTTTACAAAAATTGCAACAGATTTAGGAATTAAATGTGAGTGTTAATGTTATTTGTATACTATATTTTTTGTTAACAGTTAGAACCTGATTACTTTTTTACTACATGGACACAGTTTGAGGTACTTTTACAACCCCACAGATATTGAATAGCGCAAACAAGTCATGGTTTGAATATGTATAGAAAGATGTGTGTTGCACAAAAGAGTTTCTTCACATGGCCATATGAAACATCATCGCGGATATTCCATTTTGCTAGTTCCTTTTGAAGGCGGACCATAACCATGCCCAGCTGTCTTCACTATGATGATCGACTCAATTACCTTCCATGATGTTTAGAATAGCAATTGAAAAGATCTCTATCAATATACTTTCTATCCGACAGTGAGAACTTCCAATTTTGTTACAATATTTGCGTAGCTCACGCTATTTTAATATACTAAGAGAGTAAAAATATTCACGCAGCGGATCTATTTCTAAAATGATAAACTTCATCATATGAGGAATCCTCCATGGTGTATACATAATTCCAAGGGACATTTTTTAGGAGTGAGATGAATTCATTTGATTTAAATTTTTTAAAGCTTCATTATAAACCCTCTTTCTAGGATTTTGATGACTTTTTTTATCACTGTATAATAAACAAAGTGAAAGAAATCAAGATTTCATTAATCACATCACAACAATTTCGGCTAAAAATATGATCAGTTTAGTTATTAACTTTGATTAGCAAAATTACTCTAATTTGTGATTAATCGTTGTACAATTGTTAATTAAATTCATTCGAAGACGTGCATGTGTCTTGTTTTGGGTGTTTACACGGTGCACAAGATATAAGACACTCGAGAAAATTAAAATCTTTTGATATTCGAATGTTTTTTTCAAGTGCTCTACTTGAGTGGTTAAATTTCGCGTGTTTTGGGTGTTTAGACGTGACATTCGCCCATTGAAAACACAAGACATGCATGTCTAATGTCACGTGTAAACGGGGTATAATTCATAAATATTACCATAATAAAAAAGTGTTAAATTATTACAGTTAAAGTAATAAAGCAGCAGCCCAGTCTTCTGCATTCAATAAAATGGATACAATTGTTCTGAAACTCTAGAAGTGCATCTTTGCGCCATTTTTCTATCAGTAACAGTATCGTGTATCAGCAGGTTTCTTTTCACCTCATCGTGAAGTGCAAACTTCTACTTCTTCAGTTTTTTTAACGATCTGTCCCTTAAGTCGGATGAAAAAAGTGATTGTTAAGTATGTAATTCGAGTAGCCATTTAGTGAGCTCGTTTGCATTCTAAGTAGTTGATATGATCTTGGACAAATGTATTGAAATAGCTTTTTAGCTTTCCTTTCAAATATGAGACTACATTTTTCCATCATTTGGCGCCAGGTTATGTATAACTCATGTAGCAATTCAACGAATTGTATGGTGAAGCATTCGAGGTAATTATAACCCCTTAGCATAACCTAAACAAGGTATTCATTCATAACTGTATGATCAGCTCATAATTCTAGTTTATGAACATTTCTACTTATCAACAAATTGATGAAGCTGACGCTGTAAAAATGATAAAATTAGTAATCTGCTAACGTGGATGAGGAGAGAAAAATAAGGGTAGTCCTAATGTGGAGAAGTTTGTTCTGCCTTGATATTTGTATAGATTTCTCAACGAAATCAAAGGCAATATTCATTTTATGTAGGTTCAATGATTGTATAACTGATTCATCAGCTTTGTTAACAAAATATTATTAAATTTTTAGTATTATTTATTTATTTGTTATGTACATTATATTTTTATCCAGTGGTTCAATTCTTTACAATATTTATATTAATGATTTGTCTTGTTAGTTTTGCTTATTTTTAGGTTTCCAATATGCTCAATAAAGCCATCATTGAAGTCAAAAGCATAGTAGGAAATTTTAGACTTTTTTTATATTTGTTTGTATTTAGTATGAGTGAGACCACACATTTTCAAAAAGTGCTGAATAGTTCTAAATTCACTTCTGATCCCTGGAATTGTGTTTTTCAACATCTGCTGAAGAACCATAAAGTTGAAGATTCTACTGCAAATTAAAGTCTTCCTGCGTTTTGGTTATTCATTTTATTTGTTAAATTTTTGATAACAATTCTTATTGCCTCCTTGGTTTTGAGATGCTTCTCATTTTTTAAACTCACTTCAGTTGGACATTTAATAATTACATATACTTATTATATAAATGTACATACATTTAGCACAATTAACATCAATGACAAATAAATTGAAGATCATTAAGAAACTTAAAAAGTTTTTATAATAGTAATGAGAGTTGATTGAACATTTTAGGTCTATTAAGTATAAACTTGCAGGGACCTTGCTTTAAATTTTAAAATCCATGTTCCATGAATAAAATTTTTATTCACTGTTAGTGCCAATCATTTTGTGCAACATAAAAATCATACAAGTTATTAATAAATAAAAACAATACAATTGGACAACATACTGTTTGTTTTATTGCCTCAGTTAGCAGATGAGGAACCCATGTAGTGACCATCCAAGTTTTCTCTAAATCTTCCTTAAGAATTTGATGTATCGTGCTTTCAGACAAATCAAACATTTCAACTAACTCACGTAAAGAAAGGTTGTTGTCATTTTCAATTACCTCTTCAACCCGTCGTATACTCTTTCTCCTTAATTCTCTAGTCGGTCTACCATGTTCACTTGCTCGCGAATAGGTAGCCTTAGCAATCGGAAGAATGCGGCGAACAGGACAATCGTTTGGCCACGCAGTTGATAAAATTTGATGAATTCCGTAAATTTCGTGTTACACCTTCTGTATGTTTCAATTAAAAATACATGCCTTCAACAGTGAAATCCATAATTGTATGACCATTACAATGTAGCAAACTGCAAGCACTGATTACAGAAGATTTTTATAAAAATTGATTTTATTCATTGATTTTTTCATAAACTATAAATTGCCTTACTCTCCGGACTGTAATTTATGTGATGGGTTCATTATCTGATAGTCTGATTTCATGGTGTTAATGTGATTTTGATACAATAATGAAACGACCTATATTTCTTAAATTATAAGACCAATTGTTTTAAAATTAAATTCAAACGAAATTTATGTTTACTAACTTGTTTTTAAAAAACCTATGAACTTGTTCATAATTCTCTACAAAAATGGCGGTCTTGAAGATTTTTTTTGAATAATAGAAATTGAATTCTTCAATATTTCCAATAAGAAAATAGATTTTATTCTATGTGATTGATCATATTCTCAGATTTTCTATTATTTTGAATATTCTTATTAAGTAGTTTCTCTGAATTTCTGTCTTGAATTTTTTATTGCTTAAATTGCTAGTTTTCATTGCTATATTTAGTGTTATGATCTATGAACTGCAATGGCTTTTATTCAATGAATAAAAATTCCTTAATAATAATAATAATTTATTTTAAACCTTTGTACATTACAAAAAAGTATAAAAATACGTATTAAAGTTTAATGTTAATTGTTTTTCTATAATACCACTTAATTGAAATCTCTAATACACTAATAATAAAGGAATACCTCAAGGCTCTGTTTTAGGGCCATTAATATTCATTCTTTATGTTAGACATCAATTTTAATGAAAACATAAAATGTGTCCAATATGCCGATGACCCCTGCTGTGTTCAACTAACCATTGTACTTTATTAAATGCACTACAAACTGCAATACTATACTTTGACAAAAATAAAATGAAATTAAATGTTGACAAGATTAAATTTATGGTGTTAAATAATTCTAACAAGACTGAAAAATTCATATTAAAATTAAACAATAATATTATACAAGATACAAAAATTAAATACTTAGAAATAATCTTTAAGAATAAGTCAATAAAATAATGCAGAATGCGATACAAGGAATCAAGACACAATCTAAAATTCAAAGATTCATACCTATTAATTGGACAGTTACTCTAATAAAATCATATATATTGCCTAATTATTTATATTCAGCCTGTTTATTAACAACTCTTAATAAAAGAATGAAGATCAACTTAAAAGAATTTTTTTGGACTATCAATGTCATCTGTGAAAGAAAAAAGCAAACTACAATTAAAGAAAATATCTCTTTATTTTCATTAGAATATTTACAAAAACTAAGATATTTTATTTTTAAAATCCTCTGTATATAAAATCACTATACAATGATTAAGCTTGGTTGTTGGAATTGATTGAATTCTTTGGTAATTTAAATAGTTGATTTTTCTTGGTTTCAAATACATTTCTTTTAAAGGATTTAATTAATTTTTCTTCTTTAAACTGAGGTTATAATTCATTCCATAACTCAATACAAAAATTATTAAATGAGTTCTTCATCGCATTTTTCTTATATTTAAGCTTTTTATAAGAATTTCTTTTATAATAAAGTACACAAGCATTGTAAATCTATTTAAAAGCATAAATATATCAACAAAAGGCAATCGCTTCCTTTCACAATACTTTACACATATAAGCCGATCAAAAAAATGCATAAATCTATTTCAAATAATGAATAAATTTTGGAGCACAGGATACGTCACAAAAGCATGTAAATTGTGGAATGATCTAAGTCTCAACATACGGAATGCCCCAAACTTACCATTTTTTAAAAAATTCTTAAAACAAAACCTACTTGAACACCAACATGACCTAGGTTACTCAAAAACAATGAATGCATGGAGAAAACTTAATGTACATTAGTATTTTTAACTTGTTATATGTGTGTGATTTTTAAAATTCTTTTATATGTGTTGTAGCTTAGTTTATTTGAATTTGTACTTGTCTATCTGTAAATATTAACTTTGTAAATGTATATATGTATATATCTATATGGCACTATATACAATTTCTTTAAATATGAACAGATGTCGTGCAAAAAATGTACAATAAAGCTATTTAAGAGTTATTGATATTAGACTATTCTTTGAATATCTAAATAGGTATTTTAAATTTTTTATTTATTTAAAATTAGATTCATTTTGTAAATGAAAAATTTTTATAGCACTTGATTCTAATATGTAGTTGGATGAAAGTTCTTCTTTTGATCAAATTGTTCCTTGTATAGAGGACATTCTTTGTTAAATGTATTATGATTTGTTGTGTTGAGATTGTACTTATTTGTATTGGAATTAAAACAGTTTATACAACAATGCTGATCTTTATTTTTATTTAAACATTCTATGTAATTATGATTTTTCATGCAACACATACAGTTATCATTATCATTTAACATGAATTTTTTTGTGACCAAATTCATAACATTTCGACGGATAGATGATCACTGATATACAACCTTCTAAAACCAAACCATATTTCATTATTTAGAAGTATTGATATCAGCTTTGGAGAAAACTTGAAAATCGCTTCCTTTCAATTGTAAAATTTGTTGGTATTTGAAAATATTGAAGAAAATTCTGTTTCTATAATTTCATTGAATAATTTATCATTTTCTGCAAATAATTTGTTTTAAAATAATCAAAATCCTCTACATCTTCATACAATGGACTACTTGAGTTTTATTTCAGGCATGAATTTAGTTGAGGATTCTAATGTAACATTTTTTGGGTTCGATAGTTTTTTTTCTCAATCTTGGTCTTGTAATCATTAGGACATTGTAGTGATCAATCATTGCATTACTACCAGAAATAGCTTTGATAATTTTTCGACATTGTCTACTAATTTTTTTGCATTCTTTGACAGAACAATTTTCTTAACAGAACAATTTTCCAAATCGTTTGAAACAAGCATATATTACTCCGGTTTTCAAAAAGAAAGATGCAACTTTAGCTATTAATTATAGGCCGATCTCAATTACTTCGCCAATAAGTAAAATTTTCGAACGTCTCTTACATAATCAAATTAGTGACCATCTTTCAAAACACCAATTAATGTCAAAAACACAATTTGGTTTCCGCAAGAATTTTTCAACTGATGATGCTCTTTTGTATGCTACCGAAAATTGGCGATCATCTCTTGACTCTGACAAATTTGTTGCAGTGGCCTGCCTTGATCTTTCAAAAGCTTTTGACTCTATTAATCATGATATCTTATATAAGAAATTAGAAAAGATAAGATTTTCTGAAAGTAGCGTTAAATTAATATCAAGTTATCTAACTAATAGAATTCAGTGCGTCAAATTAAATAATACTTTCTCTAATTGGCT
>CABFPE010000044.1:285534-297438 GCA_900660155.1 Hofstenia miamia
TCTATAAAAAACGGAGTACCGCAAGGTACCATTCTTGGACCGCTACTTTTTAACATATATGTAAACGACATGCAGCAACATACGAATTGTCAATTGATTCAATACGCCGATGATACATGCATTTTTAGTGGAAATACATCCTTAAATCAAGCAATAAATGATGTAGAACAAAATTGTGAAAAATTGAGTAAATATTTCAACATGCACAAATTAAACAACAACAGTGAAAAAACTGAATTTTGCATCTTGAATCCTCAGGGGAAAAGTGTATTCCTACCCAATTCTTCACTTACTTTTAATAACGCCTCAATCTCCCCTAAAGAATCCTTCAAATATCTTGGTATAACTATTGACTCAAAATTAACATACAAGCAGCAAGTAAAAGAAATTTTAAAACGCATGGCAATGAGTATTAAAACATTATCACACGTAGCTGAACATTTACCCTCTGCCATTATGATTCAATTATTTCATGCTCTAGTAATGAGTCATCTTAATTATGCAAATACACTTTTTTCAAGCTTAAATGAATCATTAGTAAAAAAACTTACAATACAATTAAAATGGGCATTGAATGTTTGTCAGAAAAACTGCTCCAAAACAAGAAATTACATTTTGTCATCTTTGCTGTTTCCAAATCAACTCTTTATTTTTAATATTTTGATAAAGTTTTTTAAAATAACAAATCAATTACCTCCTTATAATTCAATATCATTTCCAAACTTTTTTCATAAGCGCAATATAAGAACTAATCATTATACTAGCATTAAATTTCGTAAAAAAATCAAGCAACAGTCTTTTATTAATGTTGCAATTCGCAATTGGAATCGATTACCAAGTGAAATTAAAATGATTAAGAGTGCAATTACGTTTAAAAGAAAATTAAAAGCATTTATGTTGAAGGAAAAATTCATTTTGGGTAAATCATGGTTAGGATTCAAATTTTACAATAAAGATTATACAATAACACGCAATTAATTTCCATAGCCTGAACAGAACAGATTTTGTAGTTCTATTTTTTTTTTGTAAATATAGTTATTTGTTATCATTCTTGACGCTATTCAGATAATAACCAGTTTTGTAATTGAAAATATTATCTGAATAAAGAATATCTTATCTTATCTTATCTTATTTAGTTTGCCATCTTTCTGTTGTAAAAATTTGGATGAGATTGATTCATGATTTATGTACTTCTGTGGTAGGTGAAACGTTTGTGGCATATTTATCGGGGAGTGAATGTTTTATGCTTTTACACTTGAAGTATTATCACTTAAACAATCAAAAAATCCTTCTTAATATTAGAAATTTAATTGGACATTTGAACTTAGATTGATTTGATATTTCAAATTCATGAATTACAATTCCAAATTTGTAACTGAATTTAATAGTAAGATTTTTCTTTAAAGGACTTTTTTATAATAAAGCATATAAAATACATCAGGGTTCCCCTTCGCGGAAGTTTGTTGCATTGAAAAAGTTCAACCTGTCCAATTTCCTAACTCCGACCTCCGCTTAATATCACTAACTCACATTGTATTCAAAATCGCAGGTTTTCTGCTTGAAAAGGAACTGACTGATAAAATTCGCTTTAATCTATACCCAGAACAATCTGGTGTCATTCCAAGTCGTTTAACATCTATAGCTTTGCTTGACAATATAAATCAATGGCAAATTTCCAGCCACCTGTCTAGAGTCTGTGTGTAACGTATTCTTCTTGTGGTTTCCGTAAGGTACAAAATTAAGAGAGGGTGGCTATTCATTCTTTTTATAGACACACTATTAACAAATTGGCCAAATCGTACCAAATATGTAGATTCTACGACTGCCTTTGAAATTTCTAATCGCAATGTGCGTCTATTGCTATTCTAACAGTACAAAACGTATATGACTGGTCTAACCTCTATAAACAATGAAACTCAACAGCGCTAAGACGAAGGAACTAACTGTATGCCCATTAGGAAATGTTCTTCTTTCGTCAGAAATTATCCTTAATGAAGAAATTATTAAACGTGTTCACTCAAACAAATTACTTGGAGTCATTATTCAAAGTAACCTAAATTGGATGGAAAATACGAATTATGTTGTAGCAAAAGGAGCTAAGCGATTACATTAATTATACCTCATCCGTATGTATTGAAAATAAATCAAATTCCAACAAAGGCAGTGATGTAGTGGAGAGAGAACACCGTTCCCACACATAGATGTAGTGGGGAACACTTTCTCCCCAGGGCTGGATGGATCCCCTCCACCAGCAATTATTGTGTAAAAGATTTGGACTCCATGAAATGTCAATGCTTTTCGAGATTACAAGGATCATATAGGAGGGCAACTACCTCTTGATTTCAAGCCACTTATTACCTGTACCAAACTCATTGCAAGCAGCAATGCTGATTGTGAAAGAAGATTCAGCTCAATAAATTAAATTGTGCCAACATACAAAACCCGACTACTCGCAAATACTGTTTCATCACTGATGTTAATTAACATGAATGGACCACCATTGCGCTTGTAGAAGAAATGACCCGCAAACCAGAGCTCACAAAGATACAAAGAAAATGAAGATAGCACCTCATTGCTATGGAGCTATATTTAGAACCCTGCAACATCAAATCAAGCCATCTTTAAGGAAGTTTGTCCCCTGCCAAACATAGGAGGATGTCTCCACCAATCAATAAAAAGACGGTCAACACAAGATAAACCACAATCAAATTCTTACATATTGCATCGAAGTATTTTTGATTCAAACAAATTACAATTTGTAAAATTTTTATCATCAGTAAACTAGATGGAATTCTTTAGGAAGTACTTGAACTTTGTTAGTCAATGGGATGCGTTTTCTTCTTATATTTCACATCAAATTGAAATGTGTTTCCCCACTGAAAAAATCAAAGTTTTTTCTAATGACAAGCCATGGATAAGTCCAAAAATTAAGAAACTCATAATGAAAAGGGGAGCAGCATTACATTCTGGAAATTTAGTTAAATTTAAAAAATTGCGCAATTACTTTAACAGAATTTTGAAGGCTTCAAGAGAAAGATACTACGAGCATCATGTCAAGGAACTCAACAAGTTAACCCTTCACAATGATGGTCATGTATTAAGAAAATGAGGGGTATATCTGTTCGATCAAGGCAACTAACTACTGGAGGCTCACTTAATCAAATGTAGCCAAATGCTTTTGCTAATGAAATTAATTTAAAGCTAACAGAATCTGTTTGTCATTTACAACAAATTTCTCCACCAATAAGAAGTGATCAATTGTGAAATAATATGTGATGAAATGATGATTTTTCATATGTTAAAGAAATTACCTGTTCGAAAAGCTTTTGGTCCAGATCATAATTCTAATGCATTGCCCAATTGGATTCTGCAAAGTTTTAATTTTGAACGAACAAAGCAATTTGCATTTTGATAGAATCTTCTTTGTGTGATTCTTCAGCAGAACCATTTGTTACTGCAGATTTAATTCCCCTTGAAAAGGTTAAACCTGTTATTACACCATTGACGGATATACGTCCAATATCCTTAACTCACTCAGTATCTAAATTAATTGAACAGATTATTATTGACAAAGTACTAAAGCCTAAAATTTTAGCATTTTTAGATCCCAGACAATTTGTAAGAACACCTGATCGATCGTTCTACAATTCATGCTTTAATTGAAGTTGTACACCATTGGCTGCCTCTGCTCGAAACAAAGAACTCTTACCTAAGAATATTCTTTTTTGACTTTAAAAAAGCGCTTGACTTAGTTAGTTATCCGATAATTATATCTCTCCCGCATGAGATCGGAGTTACACCAACGATTGTTCAGTGGACATCATCTTTTTTATATAAGCGCAGACAAAGAGTGCATCTACCTGACAGTACAGTCTCGGATTGGAAAAGAGTGAATGCATGCAGGTATTCCACAAGGCCCAAAAATTGGTCCATGGATATGCAAATTATTCATTAATAAATTACTAATGGATTATGAATTTCACACCAAATTTGTTGATGACACTACTACTTGGCACCGTTTAAGTAGAGCAGAATCCTTAATTTCAGAATATAATTTTTATTTTAATATTTGCATTTGTTTATATATTTATATTTCAATAAATGTATATTTCAATATTTCGTTTTTGCATTAGCATAATTTGGAGGGATGGGGAACACACAGCCTATGAAAAGGGGCGTTCCTCCACTTAAAATTTTAGGACTACAGCACTGAACAAAGAACATCTTTTCTATTTGCATATCACTAATAAGAACAATTCTTGAATACTGTTGTCCAGTTTGGAACCATGATATAAGCTTAAATCAGAGTTGTAATAAAATTGAACGTATAAAAGAAAGAGATTTCAGCATCATTCTACCTAATTTAACGTATAAGGAGGCCTGTTCAACTCTTAATTTCCTCACGTTAAATGATCGTAAGTAAACATGGAGCAAACTCCTCAATGATGATGAACTTTTACAACTCTATATGTTATCCTTAGAGAGAACTACCGAATATATCTTTGCGCAATTCTAGAAAGTATTTGTCACACTTCGATATTGAAGAAATTTTTCGCTTTTGTAGAGGCCTCTCAGTCATATGATACAACTTATATTTAAACATTGCACCATCTTGTTTTTCATGTTGATTTTTTATACTTATTTTCTTATTCATGTACAGTTTATTTGTATATATTGTTTGTGTAATAATGTGTATGTACATTGTTTTTTCAGTATATGTGCCATTCTTCTACCTTAAGGTCGTAAGGTAAATACATATATTCCCTTTCTCACAACATATAATATGTATTAAATACTAAATATGAAAATTGAAACCTACATAAACTTTCCCACGTCAAATTTTTTTATTCTGTTTACTTGCCTGTTTTGGGGAGTTTTCAAATTGTAGTAGATAGATTTTCTCAAAATAACCCTTGAAGATAGCTCTTGTTTAACCAACACCTCACTAAGTGTTCAGACTGATTTCAATCGCGGTCTGGATACAATAAAATAATATGTATGTACGACATCAGTTGATGTATCTCTATGGAAATGTTATTTGGAGTTATATTTTTGGCGCTGCAGCAGTCAGAGCTGTAAATGGAACGGGGTCATCCGGCCCACCCTGTGTTCTCATTCCTGGTCCGGTCCATTCGAAGCCAAAATTCGGCCAGTAAACATAATCGTGTGTTTTAATCAAATTTTTGGATATGAAATAAGTGTATGAAGATGTATAGGCTCTTAAAAATCACTCTCGCTACTACAGATGGACTTCATTTCTTGATGTTTTGAAAATTCCTACTTATTACAAATAGGTAAAAATTTCTAAGAAGTAGATTGGAAATAGTTACTTATTAACGAGCCAAATGTAAAAAACAATCAAACCAAAAAATAAACAAAGTATGATTATTAAAATACATTACAAAAATAAACATATCTAAAAAACTTGTAAATACCGCTATCAAATCTTGTAAATATTGCTTTTGGCAAATACTTCTATACGTAGTTACCTTTAAAATATATTCATGAAGCACATATATTTCAAACCATCTATAGTTAATAAATGCCATGTTCAAAACATTAAAATAGCTCAAAAAAAATTCCAGATCAGATATTCAATTCATTTAATATTATGGGAAATTCAAATTACATACATTTGCTTGGCTCATATCCCACTCGACCCTTAAAATTTTGGCCCATTTGCAAGTCTATCAGCAGCTAACTAGAAAATAGGTACATCTAACAAAACATTTTAGCAATAAACAAATAAATTCCAATGAAAGATTTCTTAATTTGTACCACTTTTAAGATGTTCCAATTCTTAAAAATAAGTTTTTGTCTTCTATCTTTCAAAAAGTTAATTAGCCATACTATCATATTCGAAGAAAGAGGAGTTTGTTTTAATTAATCCCATAAAGCTAGTATGTATTGATAGTGTTTACATTTATTGTGCACAAAAATATAGTTTTATCTTTTAATAACTGATATCAGTTTAAAAATGTCTTAAGATTTTTCGTGATATAAAGCTGCAACCTCCTGTTTCTATAAAGTTTCATAATTTTCACAAACATGTATTTTTATACTTTTATAATATAAAATGACTAAAATGTCGAGGTCATAAACTTTACAATCCTCATTACTCTATTAATAGAAATTAACCTCGCTTTGGCCCACGCTAATATTATTATTTTTAAATATTTCTTCTTTTACTTTGCTTTGTTTTGTCTTTCTTTCCTTGACGCTTTCAGAATTGCTATCAGTATTTTTTATTGTTCAATCAATTTCTGAATATAGATTTTTTTTCCTTTTTTTAAGAACCTAATCAAATAAATTTATATTGAGTGAAATTTGCTATGTCTTAGCATTTATTATTGAATGAATAACATTGCGAGAAGTAGCAATTTATGAAATTAAATATCATTGATGACTCATTTATATCATTGCTGTAAATGTGTTACCCATTCTCAAATACACGGAACATTTTTGATAAAATGCGAGGCAATGCACTTATAATATTCAATTAAGTACCTTCAGCAAATAAGAATGTTGGAAAATTTAATTGAGATACTGTGAAACAATCAAGAAAGAGCGTTCAATTCCACAAATGGTTTCTAAAGAGTTTGGAATTCTCTAATTTATTACATCCTCCAATACAAAGAGGAAATTGACTCAAAGTGAGATTATTGAGTGAACTAACTTCACGCAACCTTGAGAATTTCTCTGAATGCAAGATTGAACATTTGTTATGATTCAGTCTTAAGAAAGTAGCTTTTCAAAATTTATTCCCACTTATAAGCTAGTAAGAGCAAGAAAAATTTGTGATGAGAGTTACAAACAGAGAAACTTAAGTTAAGAGCTAAACCTAATCAAGATCAGTCCCAGCCCAATTTTCTTATAAAAACCATTTCTAGCCTAAATAATTTGTAATACAATAAAATTCTGAGTAATTATAAAGCCCCGGAATATACATGTAGGTGTTGCTAAGTTAATCAAAATATGAAGTGATATGCGATATTTTGAATTTATATTTATAAAGAAGAATTAAAAGAATTGAAAGTGCGATAAGCAGAGTTCATTTATTATTGTTTGTGGTGTGTTTGAGACATTTCGAAGATGATATAGATACTTAACTCCAGAAGCCATTTTTTAAATTTTAGTCATTAAGAATAGTTCGAAATTTAAATCATTGTCAATTTCAACACCTAAATAGTTAATAGATGCGCTTTGCTTATTGGTACCTGATTTACGTTAAGTTCTATGTTCTGTATTATAAAAGAATATTATGAATTGTGTTTTTCAATATTTACTTTCAGTTGATTATTTGAGAAATATTTTGTTAGCTTTTCGATGTCATTTTGAAAATTTTTAGTTGCATTAAAGACATTTATATCAGTACATATACGACAGGTATCATCTGCAAATTGATAAACTTTACAGTTTTTTACCATTTGAGTTATGTTATTAACGTAGATTGCAAACAGAATGGGACTGAGAACTGTGCCATGTGGAACGCCTCGGACAGTAACAATATATTTTGATTTTTTACCATTAAGTATAACTCGTTGTTGTCTATTTTTAAGGAATTTCAATATTAAATTAATAGAGATTTGTTATCAAAATTATAATAAATTAGTTTGTCTCTCAATATGTCAATATTCATTGAGTTAAAAGCTTTACTAAATCAAGAAGTGCTACACAACTACATTTATTAGAAGCAAAATTAGATTTTATTTGTTCTGATATTGATAAAATTGCATCTTGAGTGCTATAAACATTACGAAAACTAAATTGTTTTTCGAGAGAATATTTTCATTTTTCATATACGCGTTTATTGGATTTAGTAATTTATCGAAAATTTTATTAAAGGGATGGCTAATACAAATGGGTCTATATTTCTTGCATTTAGAAGGTCACCTTTTTAAATAGAGGATTTATATCTGATTTTTTAAAATTTCCGGAAATTCGTTGTCAATAATACATTGGTTAAATGCGAATAGCAGATATTCACTAATAATGATTCCAATTATAATGCTTAATGCGTATTTTAAGTCCATATTGCTATAATGTCATAAGAAATCATTAGGTGATGGGATGCGGGTATTTTAAGGAGAAAACTGAAGATTACACTGCGTTCACTTTGGTGGAATAATTATTCAAGCTTAATTTGCAACTCTGTGTGTAAAAAATGCTTCCGAGATTCTACCTCGTTAATTTTAGAGACACTCAACAATTTTTACGGAATAAAAGACGTGGTTAAAGATTTTCTGGAGTCACACTGCAAGATTTATGAATTTGTATTTGTTGAAAATATTGATTTTTGTGGGTTACATTCAAGATTAATATGAATTTCATTCTTGAAGCCCACTATCAGAGAGCATTTAACAAAACGCTGTCGTTTTTAAATGTGATTTTTGACACGATTGTTACAGTGGTATATTCGCATTATTTGTTAAGTAAATTTTTAGATACGATGCCGTAACAATAAAAAAATTCTTTTTCTTCTATCGCGATCGCAATTTGAAGGCCAATGAAATTACTTTTTTTTACGTTGGCTAGCATTGCGCTGTAATGCCACGATCATCCGATTGGTGCCTGAACGACCTCGACCTATATAACCCAATCCGAAATTAAGGATGTAAAAATGTGTCAAGGAATGGTTTTGACTGTTTTGGGAATTCCGAAACTAATTTTTAATTGCATGCTACTAATATTTCAGGAATTGTTTCGAATTTTCAGCACGATTTGATTTTAAATTCCTAAACGATTTCTAAAATATTAGTAACATGCAATTAAAAATTAGATTTGATTTTAAATTCCTTGTGTATTGACCAATGCAACCTAAACTTAGGTTGCCTTGGTATTGACAGAGGTGGGTCAACCAAGGTGTTTCACCTTGGGTCCAAAGATTTTTCGAAGCGTTAACTGTTTGGTAATTATTACAGTAAATTTAGAAATAGCTACCAACTATCAGCTTGCAAGTTTGTAATGAGAAACCAATATATGCAGGAATGAAACTGATTTTGTCATTAAGTATTTAGCAGAACATCATTGTCTTTCAGTTCTCGGATTGCGATATTGCAAAAATTGATAAAATACATACTGTAAATGTCTCTTTAAAATATCTCGCAACCACAAATTCCTAAGTAACAACATACAACAAACATCTTATTAACTATTTTGTAATAAGGATTAAAAAGTTCGCTAATATAATTAAGCTATCCTATCTTCACAGTGATGTTGTAAACAGTAGTTTGCAACTACGATATTGACATGCGTGTTAGATATCTTGAAATTAACGTTTGTTGACAATATTTTAAATTATTATATCGATACTGCGCATAATTATTTATTAATATTGCGATTATTTATTGATTTAACAATTTCGGTGTGATATTTATCGTTGTAATTCGAACTTATATAAATTCCAGGAAAAATGATTTTTGCTTTTATCTCTAAATATTCGCATCTTTAAAGCCTTGAATTCATAAATATTTTGTTTTGATGAATAAATGATAATTGACGCTCAAATATGATACATGATGCATCACTTAGCTCAATTACCAAACCTCTAGATTTTCAACAATTGCTACCAGGACTGGACACAAGGTGAAGGTCAAGAAGCGTGACCGGCCCCTTTCTAAAATTAGAAAACTTCATTAAAATGCAATAACAAATTGCATATAGAAATTCTTTAGTACTCAATATCAATATCCAACTATACAGTTTGCATTTTATTTTACATTGACCTTTCAAAAATATTTCTGTATACGTTTCTGATTGTAGAATTGAAATTATCTATAAATTTTATATGCGAAGTGTTCTAAACATAATTAACTATAAATCAATTAAATTATGCAGCTCCTCATTCTTTGTCATTGAGAAGATCGCCTTCTGGAATTCCAAATTACTTTTGTTAGCGCCACGAACACAATGTCAGACACTCATTCGAAATAGCCGAATTAAAATTATCACTAGAAGTTTTATCAAATGAGAGAGAATATACAGTATACGATTTGTTAATTCAGTGCACGTGTTTATTTTGACTCATGCTCGCACTCTATTGTCGCATGAGTGCGTCATATGTGTCCTTTTTGACTCATTCTCTCAATATTGTAACACCTTTTTGGCTACAAGCATACTGTCAAATTTCATATTTGGAGTGTGACACATGACTAGCAGTCCTCGCATAAAGTTTGCTTGTCACATATGGTTACAAGACAAAGAAAATAAATCAGAAGAAGGCTGTTCAACGTCAAGCGACAATTCTGTTGAAGTTTCCAACGAACATTCAGGTAAATTCTATTAAACTTCCGAAATGTGTCTTTCATTTCTCATTTTAATAATTTTAGAATTTTTAAAGCAAATTTCAATTGAATATGCAGACGATTCTTATTAAACATTGACATATTTTGTGTGGTGTTAAACATTAAATCTAGTGTGTACACAACGCAAGCACAATATATTTTTTGAAACCATAACTTTCTTTGTTCCATAAGAGTCGTTAAAGTTTTGTATGTTGTACTAAACAAAATAATAAGAAGATTTATTGACATTTTCTCTAATGCATTATTATTTTCATCTTTGTTTCAATAAGTAAACTGTAGTTTTCATGGTAATTTTTTGCATGTGAGCTAAATAAATGAAATAGTGATATTTACTATATACTGTTCATTTGCTATAAAATATGATAAGAGAATTCCAAATGTTTCAAAGCATTTAATTAGAATTTATGTTATAGTAACTGTACAAAATAGCATTTAACTATATTTTGTTAATCCACTCTCCTCGCTACTTAATATAGCATTGCACTTTCTACATGTGCCTTTATATTTTGTGATTTTATACATTTTGAGATTTTATACATTCTGAAAGTGGAACTGTTTATAGTTCCAGTAAGCAATAATTGTAAATAATTGGAAATAGGAAAATTGGAACATTTAAATGTCAAAAACCCATCCTTTATCATTGAAATAATTAAGAAATGTATTTTGTTAGATTGAAAATTCTGTACAAGAGAATCACACTAATTTTCTCAAGACAGGCCACCGGATTAGTTTATTTTGTCTGTTAAAAGCATCATCTTTTTTTAACAGTTTCTCATAAGCACATCTGTTTTGAATATGAATAGGATTAATTTATAGTTACAATGAATACCTAATATATTTAAGTTTAAGATTGCTCTTCGAAATTTGTCTACTTGTAAATAATTGAATATTGTAAATTTAAAAACCTACATGCGAGGCGTTTTAAGATCTTAAACTTTAGGATTAGAAATTATTTAGCAGTTCAAGGCTCTATTTGGAATTTGTTTTGCGTTCTATGTTATTTTATCGAATTAGTCGAGTACTAGCAGTTGTTTTGCACATAGGAACCTGATTCTTCAAATATTTTTAGTGGTTAGATTTTGGTATGCCCTGCTTGTTTGAACACTTTAATATGATGAAAAAGAGCTAGCTTTTTCCAAACATGCAACAGTGACGATATGAGATGATTTTTAGTCAAAGATTCTCCACAATATGTAATATACACTACAAAATTTCTGTCTACATTTCCTCATATGGGTTTTAAGCAAATTTTAAATTGTTCATGGTAAATGTATTATGTATAATGTATGTATAAAATCACAAAGGTGTCCGTATCCCTGAGCTCAATAATCAATAGGTGTATGTGGGAACGCTGACCTATGCAATTGAACCTGATAGTAACCAACACAAAATTTATTTCAAAACAAAAAATATATGAATTTTGAAATATTCCTGTTGTGATGCTTAGTAATATGTTTTCTTGCACATGTCATCATGTCCAATTTATTCCAAAAATAGAGTCATACATTTGTAAAGGCATTTTGAGGCGTGTGACTCTATCAATAAAAATTCCTGAATGCTCCACTGGTATAAATATATATATATATATATATATATATAT
>CABFPE010000044.1:312705-324484 GCA_900660155.1 Hofstenia miamia
TATATATATATATATATTAGTATCGGAGCTGGTTATTTATCGGCCAGTCTAGTGTTTTCTCATGTTTGTAAATATGATAATAGCTAAATTGTATATAAGATGATACTTTTATTGTAAATACAGAACAGTTTTAGTAATGTTTAGCTGAAAAGTCGAACCTGCGTTAGCCTCACTGATATGACTATATATATATATATATATATATATTCGAGAGTAGAATTTTAATGAATTGAAAAGTGTGAGGATTGGTTTTTCTTCTCCCCAACTCAGAATAAAAATTTTTGTTTTGGCTCGACACATAAAACCATTCAATGAGGCTCGTTTTAACTCGATATTATTTTAAAGTATAGCACTTTCAAAATTTTTTTCTAGCTCGCTTCCTAATTATTAAATAAAAATTTTAAAATAAGATTATAAAAAAGGTATATTGAATGAAAATATATCAAAAATCGGCATAAAAAAATTAAAAGGCAAAACTATAGAATTAGTTGGCTCAATAAAGGCTCGTTTTGGACTCGTTGTATATCCAATGAACTGCTCAAGCTCGGCTCATTAGAAGCTCGGCTCGTTGACAAGTCTGCCCCAACCAATGTATGCACAATCACTCCGAGTCAATTGATTAATTGCAAGTAAGATATTCAAAAAATATAAATGAATTACTTACTATACGAAAAGTAACAAGATCTTATACTTGCGGGAAATTTTCTCGATATTTATAGCAGTTATCACAAAAAATTTCATGGATTATTTTGAAATGGAAACAAGATATTTTCAATCTATCAAACTAAGGCCACATCAGAGAATCAACACGAATGAGCACAAATAGCAATCATTTTCTATTATAGGAAGGTCTGAATGTAGTTCATGTTTCTGTTGGTGATTATTCATATAGTTTACAAATTTAAACAAAACAAGCGTTAGAACGAATTCAGCAAAGGGCATTTAAAATAATGATACCTAATATTGATTTTGAAATTGTATGTAATCCCAATTATTAAATGACAGAAGACCTATTCAATGTGACAAACTATGGAGTAAAATTACAAAAAACTTTCAATCAACCTCGAAACCATCTAGTTCCTTTTGAAAGAGACATAAATTATCCACTAACGAGTCCAAGATTCTATGATTCAGAATATAGAACAAAAAGATTTCTCAATAGTTTTGCTTCGATGCAATCAAGAAATGGAGATATAAATTATCGTGCTTTTTAAATTTTAGGTTGTCTATTTTTCGACCTTTTGGTCTTAAAGACAAATAAATTTCTTTCTCTCTCTCTAAACTTAAGTTGATATTAATTAAAAAATATATTAATTTTTATAGACACTTAAAATTTCAATTGAAACAAAAAACCAAAAACGGGCCTTATTTCATCTCTTTTAAAGGACATTACAAATCATACCAAACTCTGCCATAAAAAAGAAATTGAAGTTAATCGATAACAATACTTACTATAAAAATACAAAACATTGTTCTATGTAGTACAAAGCAGAAATTTATTCAACCCATGAACTAGGTATAGAAATGGGACCTGACCCAAATCAAGCCCTGGGATTAAAATTTTATAGTAAATTTGCGGTGGAGGTGAAAGTTATATGCATGTGTTTACATGAATGACGTAAATCTATCAAGTGTTAATTCCAAAATTGTTTACATGTTTGATTTAAATTTTCCTCATCTAATTTTTAATTAACCACAAACTTTCCCGCAAAATGCTGATAAAATTCACAATGGAATTAAATGCAAAAACATTAAACAACCACGGAGAGAGAACAACAGCTGCGTATTGATTGAGGGTTTTTTACCACAATTCGAACACGTCATTCCTTCCAGGTCTGATGCGCTAAGGGAAATGTACGCTTAATTCTCCGCGTCTCTTCGAACAGCTATTCAATTATGGAAAACAGTGCTTTTCCCTCGTGCTGGGTACTGAATCATACCCGTCTGTAGTGATCTCATTGGTTGTGCGTTTTTCCAAATTATTGTCTGTGCGAGAGGAAAGCAGTGTGGAAAACCCAGTGTACGGTTAATTCGTTCAACATGACTTTCTTGCATAAATTTCGCAGCGATGACGGTATGTGTTTCATATACTATAAAATTCCCATTCCCGAATATGTGGAAATTTTCCTAGTGTACTTTCCAATGTATTTTCTGTAATAATATCTTTTGTAGAGAATTTCAATCTACTATTATCTTTGTCTCGGTAAATTACAACTTAACATGTAATAAATTTTTTTATATGTTATAAAATGAAATATACATTTATTGTTGTCTTACATGTAAAATTGGAAAAAATATTTTTTTAGTTTCATAGGGTGCATACTTATTGCATCTGCACATGTTTAACAATAATAAATATAATTTTCTGTGTTTTTGCATGAGTGAAAAATATGTGCTTTTCGGTAATAAATGTTAAACTTAAGCTTTATAATTTGTTAATTATATGTTATGTTAGTTGTTAATCCTTACTTCTAAATTGTAATTCAAAATTTGAATTCGTAGATTTATTTTTAATTTTATAATTTTCAACGAGCAAAGAGTTTTATAATACATGTATATGTTTTCAAAAGTTGAGTGGAAAAACCTAATTTTGGTGTTCATTACAAGGCGACTCTTAATAAAGGGTCTCGTTGTCCCATTATAATTGATATTCTAATGGGCATTGGTGGATTTGAGGAAATAGAATTTATAGAATTCTATTCTGTTACATGTTTTATTTCATTTTAAAGTTTTATCATGTCATTTATAGTTTTATTGTTTTTGCAAAATGAATATTGATGTTTAAAAGACAAGCATTTAAAATTTTGTTGACCTTCAAGTGAACATACATGGTATCATACTTTCACTGTGTTTACGATAATTTCCGGATGCAGCATTTTTACATTAATTTATATAATTAACTATCAAAATTGATTGTTTGAGAATACTGTTTTACATTATGTTAATTAATTTTTCCCGTGTGATGACTAAGGCGAAATTACTAATGCATCCGTTTCTAAATTTATGGTGAGAAAATATTTTTGAATGCTTTTCCATTACTTTTTGAAAGATGATGGCGCAAAACAGGGATTATTTCACAAAAACCAATTGAAATTTGTTTAAGTATGGAATAATATTTCCTTTAAAATGACAGTAGGTGGCGTTAGCCAATTTTCCTTTACAATAGATGGCGTATAAAACGATTATTAAGCGAATAATCCATTTTACATTTTTAGATAACATTTTAATTCCATAAATGATAATCAGTATTTGAAACTGAGTTATCAACAAAATATGATATTGATAATAAAGTATTCAATTTGCAATTTTTGCATATTTTTATTATACCAATGCCTTATTTCGCATTGATGTATGTTTTCAATTGATTGATTTGAAGATATTTAGATATTCCAATAGAGAATTTTGTGTAAAAGGAAAGCAGAAAATCTGCTATTGCATAATAATGCGGTTAGTCATATATTGAGCCTTTTGAAGAGCATCTCATCAGCAAATATGTCTAAATACTAGATGATAAGTTGTTCTTTGGTTAATAGAGACTTTAGGTGTTGTTGTCCCACCTCATCTTCGTGCAAAACAAGTTGAGGGTGATACAGGTAATGATGAAAATGCTCATCAAAGACAACCACTTCCACCTCCAGGTACTTTCTTCACATCTCCTCCAACTCCACCAGAAGAGCCCCGATCCGTTGGTAAAGTTGTACTGCCCTCCCTTCCTTCATGGGTTCGAAGGCCAACCCCGATTACTGAAAACTTCCAGCTTTGTTTCAACAACCAACAGTTTCCAAAAACATCGAGTGTATCGAATGTTGACGAGATGAGTAGCGGATTGGGATCATCGCCCGAAGTTACCCCCACTAGCCCTTTATCAGATATGACTATTGATGTCGACAAATTACGTAAGATTTGCTCGTTGCTAAAAATCAGAATTATAAAACACGTTTGACAAGTTTATTTAAAACATGTTTTTAAAACTGTAATAGTAATTCAATTGCAATTGTTTATATTAAGATCAGGGTAGGATTGTTTTAAAACACCCTTGTATTAAAACTCATTTTAAGACATGTTTAAGCACAGCAAAATCCGTCCATTTTACCATTATACACCTTTATATGTTTGTTATGTACATCTTGGAATTTCAGACAAGAAAAGCTGAGATTTATATTAGGGTTGCAAGAGACCCCATGGTAATTAATGGAAGTTTTGGTCTGGTAGTTAGAGTGTTAATATATTTCGGCGTACAAGAATGGCTTAAGACTAAGCTAAAAATGCTCCGAGTTCGAATCCGTAGTCCAAGTCTTAATATTTTTTTGGTTAGACCGATTCCGTATACAAGTCCGACTAGTAATTCGGATTTGTACAAACCGAATCCGAGTCTAGGAAAATAATTTATGATTTTACAAGGTCGTGAATCCGAGTCCAGAAATTGGATTACAAAGTTAAAAAAAGCTTTTGTGAATTGTTGACTGATATCAAATCAATTATTGACTAAGTTTTTACCTTGAAGTTAAATATTAAATTGAGTGATACCAATCTGACCTCTGTTGCATGGGCACTCACTGTGACCAAAGCATTTATAATATTTTGGCAGACCCTATTTGATAATTCTGCAATATGTAATCCAAGACCCATTAGGATCTCTGCTTCGAATAAGTAACATATTAATTTTAAATAATTTAAGACTATGAAAATAATCAATTTATGTGAAATTTTTCAGGTCTAAATTTATAGTTTTCAAAATTTATCCATACATGGTTTAGCTAAATGCTTTTTTAAGAGGGTATTGATCAAAAAAGTGTAATGTACATTCACAGATTTGCCTTTCCTATTTGTACTTATTCGTTGCTCCCTTTGTTGTTTTTCATCCTTTTCCTTCTCAATGTTTATCAACAATGATTTTAACTCAAAATTTATTGGATTTTTTCATTATCAATAATTTTTTTAGGTACAATTTTATTAATAAAATTAAAAAATCATTATTATTATTATTATTATTATTATTAATAATAATAATAATAATATTATTATTATTATTATTATTATTATTATTATTATTATTATTATTATTATTATTATTATTATTATTATTATTATAGAAAGATTTATTGTCTTCAAAAAATTACATTATCATGTAAATGATATTTTCTAACCTTGTGCATTCTAAAATGAGCAACAACAATAAAAATTTTTTTACAAGTTGCAGTATATCAAATTGATTATTTATAAACTGATTGAATTTAGATGAATTATTTTCTTCATAGTTTCCCTTTCTTCTTTAAAGTACTAATGTTATAGATGTTTTACAATATAAATAATTTTTAACGTACATGATCTATTAACACTAGAAAGGCCATTACTCATTAGGATTCTTTTTCAAACAGAATTTCAAAATAGAACATTATGTAAAAGAATGAAAAAAAAATTCATATGCAAAATCAAATTGATAATCAGTATATTTGGGGATACCTGCTGTTTTTTAACAAATGCATGTGGAAGTAAACAAAGTTTTTAGTTTGAGTCACTTTTGACACTTTTGGCCACTCTAGTGTTAAAAAATTCATGTTCATGCTTAACTTTATTAGTCATTTTTAATACGAACAAAAATTGCTATCTTTACGAATCAAAAAAATAGACGTATATGAAATTTTGTGTTCTGTTGAATTATATGCCAATTACATATATTACATTTTGCGGACAACACTGCTTGTCATCAAATTGAAATTCTGAATTTGAAAGAAAGATTTAGTTTGAAACTACTATGTTGTAAAATGTTGCAAAGCAAACTATGAAAATCCAAGATATTTGTGATAACTATTACTGCAGAACATGGTATTAATGTATTTAAAACATCCGCTTTTCTTTTAGAATTGGGAATCTTAGAATGAAATACTGGATAAGTTATTTCCAATTTGTTGGGCCGAAATAATTTCAAAGTAATGTCATTTTTTTTCGGTTTTATCGGATTAGAATTTTTCGCAATTTAACAAGTGAATCACCTTATTTTGCGGATGAAATTAAAATAATATTCCTTGTTTAGCTAAATTAATAGTTGTTAAAAGTTAAAATAAGATGTTTTTCCTTCATATTTTCTACTTCCATACAGCTTAATACCCCTTTAAAAACCAGAAAAAAAATATATATATGTATCAAAAATTACTTCTTAGTTGTTTTTATCTATTATATATACACCAATTTCTGAAGTATAAATATATATATATATATATATATATATATAGAAAATGTCAAATTTTATTTTGCTTGAAATATAGTTATAATAGTTTACGTATGCTATTTCAGCTCTTTGTTTCACCATCAGGCCTGGAATAAACTTTTAGGATCGACAATGACAAGTTTTCATAAATTTGACCTTACTGCACCAAAAAAAAACAAAAACATGTGATTTCACAAATGACTATCTAGTTCGTGGTGGACAAATAAATGCTTTGTTATGCATTGGCCTTGTCCTCCGATTAAATAGTTACATGTAATAATGTAACCAGCCTTATTTAACATCTTATCGCCGATAATATCTTTTTCAAAAAGCTAAAAATAGATTATTTCGTTCATCATAGGTTATCTAGATAATCTAGCATATCTTCATTAAAAGTATATAGCTGTCGATTATTGTAATTATTTTGTATCTTTCGAAAAATATTAATTTTAGAGATTTAGTACGATGTAATAACTGTTTCGTGACAGCGCAAATCCTTTGCAGGTATATTTTGGGAACATTTGGAAGTAATTTATTTTCTGTGTTTTGTAGCGTCATGTTATTTTTAAAATGCCGTTGTTATGTTTTTCAAAACAGTGAGGTAGACGTCTACATAAAAATACCAAAATGGTTCTTGATTTTTAGTTGGATAATTATTGCATATTCTAATCTATGTACTAGAGATGATAAGAATTCATATGTGTTCCCAATGTTAAAGTTTCAGAAACAATACCAAACTGGAGTATTTCATACACATAAGCTTAACAAACTATTAAGTGGTTCTGTGTATGCAATAGCATTTTTATGTTTTAGTAAATGCGATTTAATGTCATCTTGCGAATTTTAATTCACGAAATTGTAATTTTCGTGCGGAATTTGTGCTTTAAAAATTCCAAAAATCATATCACACGTGATACTTCAGCTATAGCAAAATATTATTCTAAAAAGTTATCGAGCTGATAATCGACGATTATCTGTTGTAAGATAGGTTTTTGGATGGAATGTTTACTCAAAAATAGGTTATTGAGATAATCTTATCGAATATAAACTTTTGTCAGATTATCTTTTGAACAAGCCGCATGTAACACACCGCTCAGTTGTTCAATGTAGCGTTAAAAGCTATGCATGTAACCAGTGGCGGCGGAACGAAATTTTGTTAGGAGGGGAGGGGGGGGGCAAAGNTATATATATATATATATATATTGATTATTTCGCTAGATGGCGTTAAAGTATTTTATTTAGAAGAAGCTATTGATGAAGTTACAAATCCCAATTCTAATCAGACCAATTCTAAAAAGTTTTCATGCACATCATGCCATCTCAGTTTTAGTTCAGCTACAGCCTACTCAATTCATCAACGTATACATACAGGTAGAAACGATTTACAATTTTAATGTATTATCTATCTATTGGTTAAGTTTTTAAGACAGTCTATTTTTCTTGTGAGAATATTCAATAAATAAATTTGCTCTAAAGCCATATTAAAATGAATATTAGTATTTCTGCATAACACTACAAAATTTTTTTATTGATATTTTTGTAACTACACCCTTAGATAGGATGGCGCCGTGATTAGAAAATTTCTAACCAACACTTCACCCACAATGTCAAAACGTATACTGACCCACATCTTTATTTCCAATTTTTAACAACGAAAAAGCCCATAAAACATAATTTGAAAGCCCAAAACCTCACATTCATGAGTTATATATATGTAGACATAGACATGTATATGGTTATCAAATAATGTCAAAGTGTGACATATGCTATTGCCAAATTTCTACTATTCAAGTCAAACCAATATTCAAATTAATTGCCTTTATTTTACTGTTAATTGATTTTCTAATATTTAAAGAAATAGTATCCGAAGACAAATGATCATGTAACAAAATTCAATAATAATTAACTTATTTCCCAAAAGTTAATATCTTTTTAATTTTGTGAAAATCATACTAATTTAAACACAAAATTGGCTTGCAAAGGGTCCTTTATTCTAAAACTTTATAATCTTTCTAAAAAGTTATATTTTCCTTCCACTGTTAGCTTTCAAAAAAAAATTTTGATGTATACGAAATGACGTCAGTACTGATGATACTGCTAGTAATGAATACCCTTGCAAATTTCAGATAACAATTTCTGCATTGGAAAACTGTTAGAATAAAATCCTTGCGTGACTTTTCGTCAATCTTCTAGAATAATGACTGCTGTAAACATTTAGCATATCCCATTAGTTGAAACTTTTTATGGGATAAATATTGGTTTACCGGTGCAAGGGTTATTTTTTTAACAATATGGAATGAAGTTTATTTAAAATAATCGCAATTTAATTGTTATTTCCTTTGTGCAAGTTTCTCTGGGGACAAGATATTTCTGTTTAACAATGCATAATCCAACTCACAAACTATATTTCTTGTTTTATGGCCATTCCATGAGACTGTTGTGATACGTGCCATATACCAGGAACATCATTTTCAAATTTTTTGCTGCCATCAGTTAACATACATGAATACATCATTATGTGATTATCCTAAATTTAAAATTTTAACACGAATTCATCAACTTTACTCAAGGCAACTGATAAACCTTTCTATCAGTGAACCACTCTCATATGATAGCCGTTTTATTGAATACTTCCTTTGAGAAGCCTTGCTTTTAGTCTAGCCATATACAAATTTGGACAGAGCTGAGCCAAACTTCCGTCGAGTTATTGCAAAAATAGACCCATATTTTTGTAATCCTGGCTCGAATATTAAACACTAGCACACAAAATTATGCAAGCGATCGCGAACTCTGCCTTTGCGCAAGGCACCCCTCAATGGGTTTGTGATATCTCTGCACATATCAAGAAGCAGTCAAAGTTCTTTTTTGCCTCCAGGGGCTCGAAACTTTTAATTGAAAATTGATATTTTTACGAATATATTTTAAAATATAACAAGCACTTGAAACAATTCAAATTATTAGATTGGAATTTAGAACAAGAAAAAGTAAAATTTACCAGTTACACCAAGAAATGCATGTTGAAATTATCACCGGACACAAGTTAAGCAATTGAGAAAAAGTAAAGTTTTGTAACGATGGACAGATTTTTTTCCAGTTTTACGAGTTAATATGATTTTTCAATAGTTGACGCACATTTAATTTTGTGAATTGATTAAATTTTTATTCACTGTGTTCAAGCTAATATTCATAAAATATCGTAATATGTAATGAAAGCATATATTTTTACTTTCGCCATTTAAAACACTGGAAATAGTATTTGGGTAATAAAAGATATTTTAAATTTTTGTTACTGTGTTTTTTAATGTACTTTTCAAAGTTGAGATTAATACAATGATGCTGTAGCTATATTTTTGTTAGCATTCAACAGTCTTTTCTTTTACACTTGCGGTTTATGCAAAAGAAGAAATTTATAAACTTTTTTGGGACAATTCATTTTCTAAGTTTTAATATTTTTATATTTATTACATCGAACAATGCAAAAATATTAAGTGATTTAATTCTATATATTTCGAAGAGGGCCTTTTCACTATACAGTCAACTACAAACAATTCAATATTATTCTCGATTGCTAAAACAAATATTTTCTGATCGAACCAGACATCAAATAACACTTATAAATATTTCATGCCAAATTTTTTGAATAACATAATTCTTAAAATTTCAGCAAACAAGTTTTCTCCTCCGTGCCAAATTCATATTATACCATTTATTTATTTGTGAAAACAAACTTCACCTGGATAGATTTGTTTACTGTAAAATATTTGAAACGCTTAAAAATATTTACTGTGGTACAATTGTTTTTGACAAATCGGAATGTTCGGAATGTTTGGCAGTTGATCTGTGCCAACGTGTTTGAATTCTGTTCAAGTGCTAGCAATCAAGTTGTGGCAATCAAAAAGTGGTTCCCAAGAGGTGGAATTGCTAATTAACACGTTTTAGCATGAGTGGTTAAATTAAGATACGCACCTCGATTTCATTATTACCTGAACAAAATTATGATATTAAATGACGGAAGTCAAATAATATTGAAGTGCGCATAATGCGCAATTAAAATCTTTATAAATCCATTTATGCTGGATGGGTTAAGTGTGGAACATGAAACTAGTTATGTTGGAATTATTGTTTTTGCTAGTGAGCTTAATGCACATGATTATGATTTTTTAGTTTAGCATAATATATTTATATTGTGAAAAGCAAGGAGTTCTTAATTAAGAACTCATTGGTGAAAAGTCTTGTAATGCATTTTTAATATGCTGCGTGAGCATTTTTAACTTTCGGCGTTTTACAAGGTGAGAGTGTAAAGCTATTTGCAATAAAAGGCAAGTTAACATTTTTTCTTGTAGATCCCTAATGTATATGCTTATTTTTCATTTCAATTACTACATTGAAAAAATATTGCGTACCACATTAATAATTTTAAGCTCGAAATTTAGCACATAATGCATTTGAGATAATTTTTTGAAATAATGATACAGAAGTTGTTTATAATAAAGAAAATTTAATCTGATGCATATAAACTTGACAATTTAAAGGTTTTCATAAAAGTGGAAAACTTGAACGCTTATATTTTTCTAATATTGGCAGAGAAGTTCAAAACAAATTAGAATAATTTTCCGTTGGAACACATTCAAACCCAAGTGGCAGGCTAGAAATTTCAATTTTGACACATTCTATTCAGAGATGGACTCTGGCCGGATTTGAGCAGAATTAAAAAAAAACCTATTCCGTAGCAGTACACGCAAATATATTGAATTTTAGTTTTAATTATAAAGTCCAAAAATATGTTTTACATTTTGAAAATTTTATGTGAATATATATACTTTTCTAAGTTTCAATTTACAATCTTAATTTTCAGTGTTTAGATTTTATTAGAAGTATCTATCATACGAAATTTTGGTGGAGCAAAACTGACAAATTTAAGATAATTTTTTGAGAAAGATTATAAAAATGGGCCTAAAATAGGCCGAGTTGGCATTAATTTAAATTGGCTGGACCGAATTCGGGACGAGCCTAGAGACTATTAGGCCTGAATGGGCTTGGCTTGGGCCTAAGTATTCGGCCCATGTTCATCCCTGGTTCTATTAGAAAAGTAATTATGTTTAGGATTAGAGGAAAAAGTATAAATGCCTTTATTTGTTTATTTACTCTTTTATTTTTCAAATCTAAGGTTAAATACCACATCAATGTAAACCAAAAAAATGCTTTGTAATAATGCTATTTTTAGTATATAATGTTTTATCTTTAGTACAAGTATCAACTAACTATAAAACAGCAAAAGTATTCACAATTTAAGTTCACTGATAAATGAAAAAGTGATTAAAGTTATGCAAAGAATTGATATATATATATATATATATATATATATATAGAAAATGTCAAATTTTATTTTGCTAGAAATATAGTTATAATAGTTTACGTATGCTATTTCAGCTCTTTGTTTCACCATCAGGCCTGGAATAAACTTTTAGGATCGACAATGACAAGTTTTCATAAATTTGACCTTACTGCACCAAAAAAAAACAAAAACATGTGATTTCACAAATGACTATCTAGTTCGTGGTGGACAAATAA